>NW_021024884.1:964906-1252902 GCF_004153795.1 Camellia sinensis
CAGGTGATGATATTTAGCAAATATGCGGTATGCGGTCTACGCAATCAAAACATGCGGTCTACGCAAGTAATGAAATTAAACAAATCATGCGGTCTATGCAATCAAAACATGCGGTCTACGCAAGTAATGAAATCAACATGCGGTCTACGCAATCAAAACATGCGGTCTACGCAAGTAATGAAACTAAACATGCGGTCTACGCAATCAAAACATGCGGTCTACGCAAGGAATAAAATCGAACAATTATGCGGTCTACGCAAGCAATACATGCGGTCTACGCAGGTAATGAAATAAATGATAATGCGGTCTACGTAGTCAAAACATGCGGTCTACGCAGGTAATGAAATTAAATAATGCGGTCTACGCAAGTGATGAAATAAAATAATGCGGTCTACGCAAGTAAAGTAATTGAACAATTATGCGGTCTACGCAAGCAATACATGCGGTCTACGCAGGTAAAGAAATTGAACAATAAATATGCGGTCTACGCAAGGAAATAAGAAATTGAACAATTATGCGGTCTACGCAAGCAATACATGCGGTCTACGCTGGTAAAGAAATTGAACAATAAATCATGCGGTCTACGCAAGGAAATAAGAAATTGAACAATTATGCGGTCTACGCAAGCAATACATGCGGTCTACGCAGGTAAAGAAATTGAACAATAAATCATGCGGTCTACGCAAGGAAATAAGAAATTGAACAATTATGCGGTCTATGCAAGCAATACATGCGGTCTACGCAGGTAAAGAAATTGAACAATAAATCATGCGGTCTACGCAAGGGAATTAACATGCGGTCTACGCAAGTAAGAATTAACATGCGGTCTACGCAAGTTAGAATTAACATGCGGTCTACGCAAGCAAGAATGAACATGCATGACAATGCAGATGATGGAATGAGATGCGCAGATCCGCGCAACGGAATGTAATGCACAAAACATTGTGATTGATATGAGATACACATGGGGCAACTTCTGGATCTTGTAAAAGCCAAAAGGATACGAAAAGGATACACCTTGTATGAATTGGAGTGCCACGCACTGAAGACGCAGTCCGAAGTCAAAACGGAGGCCGGTTGAGCATCGGAAATGCACTTTCTCGCACTTTCTTGAGCTATGAAGAGCAAAAACTCCTCACATGGCCTAAACAAGGCTGTGGGAACATCACCGGCTGGAAGGGGAGGCCACCGGCTGTAGAAAAATTCCATCAGCACAAAAAAGTGCCGGCCGGCACAAAACATTGCCGACCGGCAAACAGTTGCTGATTCGGGACAGTTTCGACTTTTCACCCTGGGCATTATAAAATAGGGTTTCTAAACCCTAACCCTCACTTCTCCACCGCCGAAATCTCTTGCCCTCTCTCTCTAGAGCGTTTCTTTCTCATTTTTCGCCCGTTTCTTCGCGTTCTACGCCCGTTTCGTCGCCGGATTCGCGATTTTCTTCGCGTTTCGGACATTTTCCACCGATCACATTTTCATTTCGGTGCCTCGTTTGGCGTTCCCGTCTTTTCGGGGTTTGTTCCCCTCGTTTTCCTCTTCATTTTCGTGCCTTTTCATATTCCGGCCTTCCCGGCCATTTCCGACCCTCTCGGGAGTTGACTTTTCGGTTGACTCTTCACATTCCGGCCCGGTTTTCCTTCCTCCGGCCATTTTCTCACCATTCCTGATATGGTGGACGACATTCCACGCGGCGGGACTCCCCCAGACCACGAGATGGATCCCGGGGCCGAGCTCCTACCCTTGAGCGAGCGCCCGTTTGACCCGGCGACCTACCGACCGGCGATCCATGTTCTGCCCCCCGACGGCCTGCGTCAGTTCCGGAGCTTCGAGAGGCATGTGGCACCTGAGCTACTACTGCGCGAGCCTACCTCCCATCTTTCCTTCGGCGCTTCCGAGGTAACTTTCTTTCTTCTATTTTACTTTCCGCAATGTAGAATACAAAAACTGTCATAGCTAGTTGTATTTCTTTAACTGTTTTAGTCTGATATGCTAGAAACCGTAGTTGACTGTAAACATACATACAACTGATATCTGCTTAAGACTGGCACATGCACACACGCTGCACTATCCCCGAATCACCCAAACACACGGCGCACACTGTATTTCACTGCAAACACGCCGGTACCCGGTATTTGTCTGAATCTGTTAAATTTGCACACATGCTATATCTGTTCTGAACCACCCGAACACGTTGACACATCACACGCTGTAGGTCACTGTAAACACACCGGCACCCGGTTTTCACTGAATCTGTTAAATTTGCACGCATGCTATATCTGTTCTGAACCACCCGAACACGTTGACACATCACACGCTGTAGGTCACTGTAAACACACCGGCACCTGGTTTTCACTGAATCTGTTAAATTTGCACGCATGCTATATCTGTTCTGCCTCTCCAAACTGCATTTTGAATGTTGTATTGCAATTTGTTATTTTCTATTTACAGGAGGATTCCCATACCATCCGCGGGTATGGGAATACTGGCGCCCGGGAGTGGTACGGTGAGCTCCCTGATGCAGTCCGGCGCATCGTGGACCGAGCGGGTTTCGGCGCCTTCTGCCGAGGACTCTCCAGGCTCTCCACATGTAGACCTCTCCTTACCGCTCTGGCGGAGAGGTGGTGGGACACCACGGACTCTTTTCACTTCTCTGCAGCCGGGGACATGACGATAACCCCTTACGACTTCTCGATGCTCACAGGCATCGGGGTGGGGGGTGATCGGATCCCATTTGACATAGACATGGATGAGTGGACCGCCGCTCAGGTCCACTTGCTAGGGGAGGCCCCACCTGTTGCTCGCCCAGGTTTCGTCAGATACTCCTGGTTCGAGGTCCAGTTTCGAGTCCAGCCCGTGTTGGAGGAGGAGGTGCAGATGACCCAAGAGGAGGTGGAGAGGTACGCTCGCGGCTTCCTCATGTTCCTGTTCGGGACTACTATCTTCGCCGATCGGGCGAACACCGTGCCTCTCTGCCTTCTCAGCGCACTGGTGGACGTCCGGGACATTCTGCACTATGACTGGGGCGGCGCCGCTCTGTCCACTCTCTATGGATACATGAGCTCGGCTTTCCGCGGCAGCGGCTAGCTACTCGGAGGCTACTGGCGGGCTTGGGAGGTACATTTCTTCTCCGCTTTTCATTTTTACCCGATATTTTCTGTACTCTGTACACACTGCACACACTGTAGTCTGCTTCATACTTGCTGTATACTGTACACACGGCACACACATACATTCTGCTTTACACTGACTGCACACTGCTCACACTGTACACTGTACACAATACACTGCACAACACACGGCTCTGCCGTTTCTGCTTTATTCTGTATTCTGCTTCATCTGATAAATGTACTGGTATTCATCTTGCAGCTGTGGGTTTATGCCTACTTCCCTAGGCTTGGCCCTGTGCCTGTCGCGGAAACCCCTCTGGCCGTCCCGTTTTCGAGTCGCTTCGACGGGAGATGCACCCGGCGACCACGGGAGACATTCGGCTTCTTCCGCCGATACTTCGATACCATTACCCCTGCCGAGGTATGTTTTACTTACAGTTCATTTAAGCTTCACTTTTCCACTGTACATTCCGAAAACAGTAGATAACAAACTGTCTGTCACTTTCAGATCACATGGCGGCCGTGGGCTCCGTTGCCGGCGGTGATGCGGGATCGGTTCGCTGGTGCGGAGGAGACCTCGCGTTTTCGGATCTTGCTTGAGGGCCCGGTCTGTCGGGCTTGGTACCTGGGGGAGCGTTTCCTACGCCAGACCCGAGGATTACCTGAGCAGATAGTCCCGGCTCACCCTTCTGTGGAGATGAGGGAGACCGAGGGGCTCACGACTGAGCAGATGGACGACTACACCATCGGCTGGGAGGAGGCCGGCTTCAGAGGCACCAGCGACTACCGGGAGTATGTGCAGACATTCCTGATGCAGCCTCTGAGTGGCCGTCGAGCAAGGGGATCCAGGCCGGTGGCGCCAGCGGCTGGAGTAGGAGTTGGAGTTGGAGCGGGAGCTGCGAGGAGGGCCCGGGTCCGTGGCAGGGGCGGAGTGCAGGGAGGACGGGGGGTTGGCTGGCCTGTTCTGCCTCCTTCGCTGACTTTCCGGGGGCAGAGTGGGTCGACCTACCAGATCCCCTTTGCCTCGCCGCCAGCTGGCCACGAGTTCATCGACGTCCCCGACTTACCACCGGTATGTTTTTACTGCATTTCGTATAATCAATTCATTTTGGTTCATTTGATATTCCACAGAATACTAATGCATCTAATACTTTTGCAGGCTCCTTCTGAGTACACCCGTCAGTCGTTGGCGATGAATGCCTCGATGATGGGGATGCTCCAGCGGACATTTGATCTCCTAGCCCTCTACAGCATACCGGTATGTTCTTCTAACACTGGCCTCAAACCATTGGTATACTGCTTCACATAATCTGATGCACGGCACAACACCTGATACACTGATCTTACAGTATCTGATACACTGCATACACTGCATTCTGCACTGTTATACTGCCCACGGCATTCATACACTGTACTCACACACTGCATTCTGCACTGTTATATTGCCCACGGCATTCATATACTGTACTCACACACTGCATTCTGCACTGATAAACTGCTCACGGCATTCTGACACTATACTCATTCACTGCATTCGGCACTGATAAACTGTCCACAGTATACTGATACATTTCCCTTTTGTGTACTTTTTTCAGCCTCCTTTCCAGATCCCCATGGCAGGCGGCGCTCTGGCTGGACCTTCTGTCTCGGCTCGAGGGAGAGATAAGGAGGGCCGGATATTTCCCCGTACCAGGGGAGGGCGTACTCATGTCGGGAGCAGCTCGCGAGCTCCAGTCCCGGACAATGACGATGACGAGGAGTCAGGGGCGGAGGCCGAGGCGGAGTCCGAGTCATCGGAGGAGGAGTCCGGAGGCGATTCTAGCTCGGGCTCTGATGACGACGCTGATGATGCTCCTGGACCTTCGTCCAGGAAGAGGACCAGGACAGACTGACGGCCCTTGGAGTGCTCGACACAGATGTGGATTTTTGTCACCTTTTCTTTTTTGTACTTTTCCTCTTTTCTTTGGTAGTTAGATTACCTTGTACTGCCGCAGGCAGATTTTGTTTTCTTCAAAATTTTGTACTTGAAAAAGACTATGAAATGAACAGATTTTTGCTCAAAAAGTGTTACATTTGCATATCTCATGTATTGCATCGCATTTCATCATGTTACACCTCAATGTAAATGAAATTGATCGGTTATCTGAAAATTGAACACTTGCACTTGTAATAATCAGATAATTAAACAACCAACAACAAAATAACCCAAGCAACCCACTGCCTGATTCTGAACACACAGCCCTCACCCTGTTGGGGATTAATCTGCATACAGCCCATAACACAGCATTCGGCTCATTCTGCACACAGCAAATCCCAAACAAACTGCCCAATCTGACAAGACGGACTACGGAGGTAAAACTAGCTAGGGTTAAAACGAAATCGAATATAGAGAATGGCACAACATTCTGAGCATAAACGATTTTCGAAATTAAATAAAGGGTTTTTCAAACCGGGGTATCGAGCCTACAACTGAACACAACAGGGAGGACTCAAACAAAAGGGTACACGACCTAAAACACAACGAGACACGCTCGGAAGAGACCTAGAACAGAGGTTGAGGTAAATAACAAGAGACACGACACACAGACGCGTTAAACGACGATGGGGGATCTTAGATCCTGAGGAGCCAGTTTCTCTGGGTACTGTTTCCCACCCTTTCTGATTTGTGATTCTCACGTCACTCGGCCCTCGGGCTCTTTTTTTTTTTTTTTTTCTCTCAGAACCCTCTGGCTCACTTTTCTCTCAACTTACACCTCTCTATTCTTTATTCTCTCATTTTTTGTCCCTTCCCGAGGTGATTAATGAATGAATAGGAAGTTGCGGGTTCATGCCCGATGCGGTTAGCTCTCAGCTATTTCTTCCGATGGGTAGAGTGTCCTTCTGGCAAATACGTCGATGACGGGGGAAAGACAGGACGCCTGACTCAACTGTGCCCCTAGTTCATCATTTTAACCATTTTTTGTTTTTGCTTTCTACTAAAACAGTTTTGATCAAAATGAGAATCGGATTAACGTACTTGTTCGATTTTTGGTTTGAAAGTCATGCAAGTCAGGCTGTAAGCACTGAAAATTTTCCTTTTTGGGTCCAAGAAAATGGTCCGGTTTTGGAAAACGAAATAGTTTTCGAGAAAATAGTCAACCTCAGTAAAAAAAATTTCAAAAACTATTTTTGCAAACGGCTGATGCTTAACGAGCATGGAACTTACCCTTCGAGATGCGCAACCTCGGATCGGAGGCAATTGGGAAATTGCCCCTAGTTTGGAGAACGCCGCATGGCAACAGAAAGTTGCCCCTGGTTTGAATGGCGGCTCGCGACGACTGGTGGCAACGGAAAGTTGCCCCTTGTTTGGATGGTGCCGCAGCAATCCGCGGACAGTCTTCAATGGTGGTGGCCGAACTCTTGGACACAGAGATGACAAAGACGGTCACAATAAATATATGGACACAGTCGCCTTGGAAGGTGTTGGCGACCAGACTTTGGGATGAAGTCGAAACCATTGCATGGACTAAGACGCTTTCAGACGCTATGAAAGCGTTGGGGGCTGGACTTCAGGATGAAGTTGCCTACGTATCCCAAACATGGGAATCAAGCCTTACGTAGTTCCGGTTAAGGTACACTCGGGTATTTTAACATTCACCTTTGTTAGGCTCTTACTTTTGCCAAGGCGCCCAATGCGGGTTTTCGACCTTGCGAGCTCCTTTCATTTTCTTTTGTTCATTTCTTTTTTCTCGCATTTTTCTTTTTCTTTTCTTTTTTGTATTTTTCTTTTTCTTTTCTTTTCTTTTTTTTTTGTGTTTTTTGCTTTTTTGTATTTTTCTATTGCTCTAACTTTTGCCTGGGTCGCCCTTCCGGGTTTTCGGCCCAGCGAGCCTCTCAAGGGTAAAAGTGTAGCAAGTCCATGCCAAATGGTTCCTGAAATTGAAGCCTCTCTGTGTCTAGGAGAACGGCTGTTGCAATGATTTGCGGAAGAATCCATCCCGATTACTCCACGAGCTTCTTCCGGCGAGATCTACTCCTTCCGATTCGGCTTTGGTGCCTCTTGCTCGAGGGCTGTTTCAAAACTGCCCATACAGACCTTTCATGGCGTTTGTCCGTTGAACTTTCTGAACATTCTGAACGGGTTCAAAGTCGGAAAACAAACAGGTTGGATCTTGAGGCTGAGAGCGATCCTAGGCTGCGCGACCTCAAGAGGGATTCCACACAGGTCTTCGCAGGGCCGCGTAAAACATTCGTTTTTGAAAGTTTTTAAGAAAGCGACAAATCGCTCGCGCCGAAGATAGTGTGGAACCAATCTGGATTAAGCCAGGATCTTTCTCAGTACTCACGCTGACAAGCATGATTTCATTCATTAAGGGCTTAGCACGCCTCTCTTTCTCTCGAAATGATCAAAATTTTGCAAAACCCGAGGAATTCCTTCCTCTTCGTTTTCATCACCGCAGTGTTCAAAAGGTTTGTTTTTGAAAAACTTAGGTTAATGCAATGAGTTTGGCGCGCAGGAGAGCAGGCGAGATGTACCGTCAGCCCAATCAAATTCTCTGGCACTTATGCTGAAAGCAAGCATGAAGTTGAGATAGCAACAGCTGTTTCATTCAGATTTGTTGGTGCAACTGGCCCCTCGGCAGAAACAGACTCAAAACAAAAACAGATAATTACAAGACAAAACGGTGTTCGAGGTAACAACCCCGGAATCACTTGGCATCCTATACAACGGGACTGACTCGGTACCACAGGACAGACCCAAAAAACAGAAAGACTGACTCAAAGTAAAGAGGCAGACTCAAAACAAAAGACTGACCCGATACCCGAGCCAAAGTTTACAAAACTCGGTTTCACCGATGCTCAAAAACGCGTGCCAGATGCTATGCCCAAAAGAAACTGAATGTTGCCCGCGGGCGGTTTACTTTCTGACTACATACTCGCAGTATCTGAGCCTTCAAAGTCCAACAGCTGGGTGGTAACGGACTTGGCTGAGGCGGGTGGGAGGATAACTTTGTTATCAATCAAATCCTGCACTTCATGACGAAGGCGGAAACAACCATCGGTACTGTGACCGGACTGTTGGTGGTACGCGCAGTACAAGGTAGCATCATGCGTGGGAGGGAGATTCTTCGGGAGTGGCCGAGGCTCTAAAGGCTTAAGATGCCCATTCTTCGCCAATATTAGCAATGCCCTAGACAAAGGCATGTGGAGGTCGTGAAAGACCCTGCGTCCCCGAGGCAGGTACTTTGAAGTTTGAGGACTTTTGCTAGCTATGCTAGCGAAAGGGTCGGCTGGCACTGCCTCGGCCTTCTGATCTTTTCCCGGTGCCGGGCTAGGGATAACAGGGATTGTCTGGACATGACGGGACCCTTCCCGTTTTTCTGCCTGGCTTGAACTGCCTTTGGTTGGAGTGGGGAAAGCATCATTCACAGCTTTGATCACGATCGCAGATGTTTGTTGCTTGTTCATCCCTCTGACTTTCAGAGCCTCGACTGCCCACAGCAGTTGTTCAATAGGATCGGCATCTACCTTTGCCTTGTCTTTTCCTCTAGCCTCAGCTTGATCAAGGGTCTGGGTCGGTGCTGGCATGTCGTGGCTGTAGCTGGAAGCCACCTCTGGCTGGCTGAGCTCTATCACAATCCGCCCCAGTAGCGGGGGCTCCTGTGGCACGAAATTCCCGGCATACGGCGCCGCTGGCGGTGAAGCCGACATTCCATAGGCCAGATCGGCCACGGACCTCTGGAGGTCACCTATCATTCCCATCAATTCGAAGGTGGTGGGCTCACGAGCTTGATATAACTGGGGAGCCCAGACCGGGTGCACAACGGGCGACCTGGGTGGGTGTGACATACTGATGCTGGCCTCACTCTGCGGAGCGGTCCCCTGCTCCAATGCGGCCGTCATAACCACAATTTCTTCTGAATTTTGTGCTGCCATAAATCCTGCCTCAGCAAGGGGAGACACTGGCTATTCTGTATCAACTCTGCAACTCTCTGAGCTGAAAGGAAAAACATGCAGCATTTCAGTCCAAACTGATCAAACACGGGTGTAGCCAAACAACTGTATTCTTCCACTGATTACTGTTCCCCAGATTTCTGTTCCCAAAATACTGAATCTGATACCCGCGGATAATTGATTCCCGACAACTGATCCTCAACAATACTGATCCTAGTGCCCTCGGGCCTGGTACTCAAACTTGCAAACTGACATGTACTTTTCCTGTAGAAATACATTCTAAAAGCACATAGCAAGTAAAGAGAACAAAAACACCCCTATGTTGGGGTAGGGTTTCCCTGTCCTATTTTGTCAGGAGCTAGGGTTTCACTACGCACACAGCGGTTTTCAAACAACCTAACATCAGGTAAGCAACCTGTCCTAACTTGGAATGGTCACTATGGATCCGAATATGTACTAGGTCGAATGGTCAAAGAGGGTGCCCCGGTAAAAACCGGGGTTTGTGTTCCCATACTGTCAGAGCCCATAGCCGGTCAGCCTTATGGACATGCCTTGACAAGACAAGCCTTCGGCAAACCGTTCAGGAATGGCAGATGGCAAACACGGTGTTCCTAGGCGCACCAATGCACATGCAATGCAAAGAAACACATAAGCGAAATCAAAACAAGATATCATAGTTCGAGTCAAGCTCTCTAAACTCCCCAGCAGAGTCGCCAGAAACTGTAACAAGTCCGCGGGGGACCGCTACAGTTCGGACTCGATTTGTGTCACGGTTCTTAATCTGAACCAAAGAGTCCAAATTTGGCAAATCGTTTTGAGAAACAGATTTTTGAAAAAGTAGTGCCAAACATGGACTGCTTTGCCAGATACAGAGTCGCCACCTAAATATTTTTAAAATGGGGAAATTTAGGAAACCCTGACTCGGTGCCGAAGGCCACATGTCCGTCATCACCCGAGTTGTCTCGGCTCGGGTGCTTAGGTACGATCGGGGAAGGTCAGCTATGAGCACCCCCTTTCGCCCGGTCCGAAGACCGGCCTCTACTAACCGTGATATTCTGTTTTGAAAACGTTTATGTGTTCTTATTCCATTTATTAGCCTAGAATTACTATGTTATGCGCACAGCAAACAAGTATAGACTAGATTGCCTAATTTGAAAAGAAACATTGCATATCCGTTCGTTTTGAAAAATGTTTTGGATTTGCTACTCGCAAGTAGGCTAAAACACGGATTTCAATGAGTTCTTCCAACTCAAACAATCCAACCTTCACCCACAGGCATTCAAGCAATTTATCACATAAGCATTTAGCCGCATGGCAAGTATACTGTCATGGCAACACTCACACGCATGCGGGATGCTAAAGCATAAATACTTACATCGTACTCCGTGCCAAAACAAAGAACTCGTTAGCAAACATGCATGATCCAAGTCCATGTTAAGTGCCTGATGCATCGCATACAAAATGTTGCTAGAATAGGCTCGGCTATCCTAAACATGGCATGTGAGAATGCACAACTATCACATATTCAGTTTAGAATTTGAAGTACAAATGCAGTTAGCGTGATGTACCGAGCCTAATGTATGTAATACAAATGCATGGATGCACACATGCATAGCATAAGGTGTGCTAAATTAAACGTGCCCTAATCTACCATCATAAGCAGGTAAATAAAAGGGAAGAAAGACGTGAGGTTGGAAGACATACACACACTCACGCACACTTATTACAGATTTGCCCTCACTCGGAGGGACCAAACAAATATTACAAATTAATTAACTACGCAAGCTAATTAATATTACAAATTGCCTAATTAATTAACAAATTAATTAGAACTAGGAAAACAGGAAACCGCCCCGGGAAACGCGCCGCCATGCACGAGCTGCCTCTGTTTTCCTTCCTCTACTCTTCTGGAGGCTGCCAAAACCTCAGGGCTGCATCCTTGGACAATGGGGAGTGCCACCGGCTGAGTGGAATTACCACCGGCAGTGGTATGGGGCCATCGGCACAAAATGAAGCCATCGGCAGATAATTTATTGCCGGCCGGCACCTTACACTGCCGATCGGCAGAATGTTCCTGCAGAATCTGCAAATGACAGCAACAGAGGGCAAGGCAAAGCATGGCAGCACAATTCAAGACATGTGTGCAACAATCATGTCCCTTATCATGGCAATGACTCAAAGGGGCATGTGCCTCGATTCTCGGACCACCAATCACGCATTTCCATGCATGATGGCCCAAAGAACCAAGTATGCAACTTTCATGTCAAATGAAATGCAAACCAATCAAACAATTTAAGGCCCAATTCCTATCACTAAGTCAAGGAATAAGGCATGCATGCAAGATGTTGTGCAACCTAGGCATACAAGCTAAGGATGCAACATGGCATGGCAACCAACTTATGCAAGCATACAAGAATACATATGGCAATGCAAATAGATGGAAAGATGGACTTAAACATGAATTAGGCAACTCTAAATAGGCCTAAAACAGTGGCCAAAATGCCATAGTGAAGGACCAAATACACATGGAAACACACACATGTTGAAAGACCAACACTTAGGCACAAGTTGAATATCCCTCAAACACATTTGAAAGGGGGAATCATGGACTAATTAGCATGCAACATAAGCATTGAAATCATGCTAAAACATGGTGCCAAACCAAGCAATAAATCAAGCCAAGCATGCAACAAATGGCCCAAAAGCTCAAAGCAAACCAATGGGGCATTGAACTACACTTAGTAAGACCAAACATGGCATGGACTAAATGACTAAAAACAGAGTTTTAGGACATTAATACAAGGCCTAAGGACCACTTAGATGGCATCTAAATGATTCAAAAACAAAGGCATGCACAAATGGTCAAAACATGGAGCATGCAACACATGCTTCCAAAGCATTAAAGAGGCATGCAAGGCAATCAAACAAGCATGGAAATGGGACTGAAACAACATGTGGGAGGACCCCAAATCACCAAATCGATGCAAAGATGTCATGCTACACATGCACATACTCAAGGCCAACAAGCCCAAATACAAAGGAGCTATATCAAGCATGCCAAAATCAACCCAAACAACCTAGGACAGACCTAGAACATGCAAAACATGCACAAAATCTTCACAAGACTAAGCCTAAAACATGCTCCAACAAAGGCAACAACCTAAGACATGTTAAGGCATAACAAGGCATTACAAGGCAACTATACTAAGCATGCATGGAGTACCAAAACCAACTTAAAATCATGTTATATTATGGATATAAAAGCATGAAAAACAACCTAAATATGTCAACACACACTCAAGCATAATGCTCTCTCAAGAGGCCAAAACATGCCCTTTTCAAGGACAACAAGGAGAGGGGGTGGCCCTCTCCTTCTTGGACTCAAAGGCATCATCTTCACCACTGAAATCCCTCAAGATTTCAGTGGTAAAGAGACCCCAACACCAAAATCCCGGAGCTAGCACAAAATGGCTCAAAATGAGGCCTTTTAAGCCTAAGGGTGGTCAACTACCCTCAAACAACAAAACACTCTTAATAAACAATAAAGAGGGCCTAAAAACAGAACTTTTTTATGTTATACAATAAGCACAAAAACAGCTCTAAGACAGGTAGAAAATCAATGCAAAAATGGGGAATAAAGGTGTAAGTTTCTTACCCTTGATGATCCCTTCACAAATGGTGCTCCAATGGCCTTCCTTGGCTCCAAACCAGTCAAGAACCTCAAGAACAAGCCCTTAGAACCCTAGTTCCAAGAGGAAGGTGGAACACTAGGTGCTTGTGTGCAATAGTATGGACTAAAACACACACAAGAGCACAAAAGAGGAAGAAAGAGAGATAGAATGTGTATCTAACCCTAACCCTAGAACTCAAGCCTTAACAATGGTTGTCTAAGCTCTCCAAAAATCCTAAGTCTCTCCTTTTTTTCAAGCCAAGAGACCCCTCTCTCTCTGTATGGCACTCCTTGTCTTGTAAAGCTTACAAGACAAGCTTCATAAGAGGGAGATCCCTCCATACACGTGTATGGAGAGGAGCAAAAGCAAGACAACTGTCTTAAAATATCTGCAAAAGCAGATGCACAGTAATCGGCCGGCCAAAAATGCCATCTTGGCCAAAAACAGTGCCTACCGGCACTAAAAAGTGCTGACCGGCAACAAATAGTGCCGGCCGGCAATATACATTGCCGGTGGCAGCAAAAACCAGCCGGTGGCCTCTAGCCACTGCCGGTGGTGGGTGGGGATGGTCTACAAGCCCTACCCTGCCTCTCAAAGGCAAGACACAAGTGTTTGGTGTACAACCAGACACTAAACGGTCGAGTTCGGGGATCCCGAGGCAAGACGCGTAGCCAGGACCCCCGGGAACTCCAAACGAACACAAACATGGATGATCACCGAGTGTTCAAACGGTGACGTCCAAGTCTTGAGGACGGTCAAAAATGGGTGTCTACACAATGTCAAACAATTTCCGGTTTAGAGGTCCATCCCCCATCTTCTCCCACACAAAACAATGTATATAAGCAATTATCATATACAAGTTCAATCAATCAATACAAAATTTGATGTATTATACCAACCGCTATATTCGATAGCATACTCGATTGATTAGTTCTAGTTTGCCTAATCATCATGCATTGTCTACAACAATCACGACTATCCTCTACAGATAGCCCAAAGCAGTTATTTCTAAACAGAAAATAAATACACCAAATGGATAAAATATCAACATTTTGTCTAGGTGAGCGATAAATTAATCTAACTACACCCTTTAATCCCATAATTCCCCAATTCCAATATTCTCAATTCAATTTCTCATACCTCAAAATTAATTATACAAATTAATTTTACCAAACTAATTAGGGCATTATCCCATAATTCACAAAACAACCCTAAGGTTCCATTTTCATCAATATTCCAAAATTGGCTCCTTTTCTCAATGTATTACATACATATGGGTTTATATATATGAAAACCCCCTCTTTTGTAAATTACACAAAGACCCCAAACTTTTTCAAAATTACCCAACAATCCCCAACATATCAAAATGCCAAAATTTAAAGACAAAGCTCATAAGATAGAGTAGGATATCACTACCTCGAAGTTAGAGCTCAAACGGAGAAGAAGACCAAACTCAAAGTGCTCCAAACTCCAAACTTTTCGGATCAAAATGTAGCCCTCAACGATCAACACACTTTTTACAAAGACACCAAGGGAGTGAATCACTCTAGCTAGATCAAACCCTAGAGAGAGGGGAGATTCTAGAGAGAGGAGCTCTCAAAATCGGTTTTTGGGAAAGTAAGAGAGAGAATGAAAGTTGAAAAGTGATTCAAAAATGCCCAGCTGCCAACTGATATACGCATGATTTACTCGAGTGGAGAATAGGACGCTCGAGCATCAAGCACAAAAACTGGACCCGCTCGAGCTCAAGAAGATCCGCTCGAGCGCCAAGACACAGGAATAAAATATATCCGCTCGAGCGCGAAAACCAGTCCGCTCGAGCGTAGATTCTTCTCTCCCAGTATTTTCACAGAAAATGAACACTCCGCTCGAGCTCAAAAAGCCTGCTCGAGCGCGACCCGCTCGAGCGTAAGGAAACCCGCTCGAGCGTGAAAAACACGTCTGCAAACGTTTTGCAGAGGCACAGATACTGGAAGTGTGTAAATTCCACTCGAGCGCAAAGGGACCCGCTCGAGCGGACCAACAACAAAAACAAACTACACTCGAGCGCAAAAGGACCCGCTCGAGCAGACCACCAAAAGTCTGGGCAACAAGGAATGAGACCAAGGCTTAACCAACCTGTTCGAAATGTGCCCAACACATCCTAAAACTCAAACATAGGGAATTAAAGGATGACAACAAGATATACAACTACCAACTCCACGGAACCTAAGTCCGGGATGTAATAAACAATGAAAGGGAAAACTTGGATCGCTATAAAATGACTAACCAACTTACACAAAAATTAATTAATTAAAACTTTAATATTTTATTTTAAAATTTAAACTATCTTGAATTGAAACATACACAAGAGTACAATATTAAATCGGATTACAATATTCACTTTATATAAATGAAACAACTCACTTTTTCTTTTTAAATAAATCATATCACAGACTAATTAAAGTTTTTATTTTAAAATTTAAACTATTTTTAACTGAACTATACACAACACTACAATATTAAATGGGAGTATAAGATTTACTTTATATAAGTGAAACAACTCACTTTTTTTCTTCTTCTCCGGATGTAGGATTATAAAATATGGGAATGGAAACCAGTCAACGGTAGAACACATTGCTAGGTTCGCAGCCCAATGTGGTGAATTTACCAATAATGATTACATGAAGTTAAGTCTTTTTCCAAATTCTAAATCATAAACTAATTAGAATTTTATTTTTACATGGTTAAATGAAAGCTAGTCAATGGAAAAAATTTAATTGTTTAAAATTAAGAAAATCAGTATGAGAAATCGCGGTTAAACCGGCTACTCAGTCAAACTAAAAATGGTTTAGCCTAATTGGTTAGGTCAAATGACCAACCAACTTATACAAAAATTAATTAATTAAAACTTTTAATGTTATTTTAATTTTAAAATTTAAACTAACTTCAATTGAAACATGCACAAAACTACAATATTAAGGTTCAAGTTATATAAGTAAAACAATTCACTTTTTCCTTCTTTTTCCTATGTGGGATTATAAAATAAAAGTTAACAATTATTTGGACAGGAAGTTTATTTCTAATCAGGCAATCTCAGTTGTTTAATCTTTAGTTTATTTCGAATGAAACAAATCTAATCGATATATTTTGATAAAACTGCTAAAATCAAGGTTAAACCAACAAATCAGTCAAATCAAAAATGATTTAACCTAATTGGCTAGGTCAAAAGACCAACCAACTTACACAAAAATTAATTAATTAAAATTTAATTTTTTTTAAAATTTAAATTATATTAAATTGAAACATGCATAATATTACAATATTAAATGAGAGTATAAGATTCACTTTATATAAATAAAACAATTCACTTTTTCTTTCTTCTCCCGACGTGGGATTATCAAATAAATCATAGACTAATTAGCTAGCTAATGGAGATTTTCTTAATTGTTTGAAATTAAGAAAGTCAAGAAAATTAGTATGAGGTATTAAAACTCTCACAATGCTCCTTACTAAAAAACCCACTTTTCCTTATATAATATATAGATTCCAAAATTAAAAATTAAAAAAATAAAGACCCCAAAAAAAAAAAACAGAAATTTTTGGTATGCTTGAATTGTCATCAAGACCAACGACAATTTAATTTTAACGCTATCAAATCTACCAAATGAACAATAAAAAATCATCAGGAAACAACAAAATCCATGTGCTTCATTAGGACCAATGAAAAGTAAAACACGAAATGAAAAGTAACAGTATAATAGAACCCTAAAAAGGACATAAATGGCGGTGATAGAAACCACCAACATCTGTAAAGAAAAGATTACTTGGATCTCTGCCTCATCTTTCTACGCTTCCTCTTCAATCTCCTCATGCACTTCTTCTTCCACTATAAAAGACATACAAATAAAAAGTGTAATTAGAACAAGCAAATAGATTCTGAAAGATTGGAATGGAAGGGACGAAGAGATCTTACCTTGGCTCTCATCGTGACAGTTTACCTTTTTGAAACCCTAGAAAGATCAGATATATGAAGGAAACCATAAACCCTAGGTAGGGTTTGTATTATATATTTATATTGAGAATAAAAAAAATAAAAAGATAAAAAGCTCACCAATATTACATATTTATAAAAATTACCTAGAAAACAATGCATTTATAGATCACAATTATTCTAAGTATGACTCATTTCTCACAAATTATAAATCTACACCATCTATCTGATTTTCAAAATAGGATTTGAAACACAACTCATGGTACATAACAATTTTCCACAAAAAGTATGGTAAGAGCATCCATCTTAGCTTCACTACATAAAAAAATAATTGTTGAATAAATGAGATTAGTAAAAGATTATATTTTTACTTCAGTGATTGATAACCTTCTTAAAAATTATAAATAGAGCTTGTTAACATTTTAATTTTTTAAAATATATCTAGATTAAATGCATTTAAAATTTTTAAAAATTTAAATAAAGATATGAAAAGAAAAAATGTATATGTAAGTTAAAAAACCAAACAGTTTGTCTTTGCACTACTTGAGAAAATATTGTAATGACAAACTCTGGAGAATGGAATTGGAGGGTTATAAAACTGAGTTTTACTAAACCAAACTACACTACTTTGGATTGCTTGGATGCAGTTTGATTTTGTTCATATGAACATGACACACCTTCTAATTGGTTTTTCCACTAGGATCCACCTTCCGGTTCCAAATAGATTTCACATTCCAAATGGCGCTTATTTTATTTGGCCAACTTTGTTTCGAGACTCGTTTAAATTTTCAAAATTTTATGGTCCCAGAATATAAAATCATAAAATAAATCAGAATATTTGATGTATGGTTCATATTTGATGTTGTTGTGGGGGGTCCATATCTTCTATAAATCTAGACCATTGATTTTGAATTTTGAGTATCTTCTGGGTATTTACTTATGGGATTGTAGTATTGTTCTTAAATTCTCCCATTGGGTGTAAGTAAACACCGTACGAGCAAGTTGTGAGCACTTAAGTTTAATTGTGTAGTTGTTGCTCTTTGTAAAGTATGTAGAATTTATTCGATAAATCTTACAAAATTAATAGTTTAGATCATAAAAATAAGGTTGAGTTTCATCAACATATCAGAACTTGAGGGGCCGATAGGGTCTACCACGAGTTCCGTTTTGATAATTTAAACTCTTCATTTCGTAGGGCCGTCAATATTTATCATTCATGAAAAAATTAGGCTATTTTGATAATTGTAAGATTTTTATTTCATTGTATTTATCTTTAAGAAAATGAATGATCTATTTTTTAAAATGAATTTACCGTTCATTTTTTCAGAGACATACGATAAAATGAAAATGTTATGATTATCGGATTGAACTGATTTTTTTCATGAATGATATACAATGAGAGTCTTACAAAATGAACGATTTAAATTATTGAAACAGGATCTGTGATAGGTCCCACAAGCCCTTCAAATTTTCTAAAATGTAAATTCAAGAGAAATCTAATCTTAAAGATAAGCCCGGTGGATCCTACATTGAGTACAATAGGCCCATGCTCGAATGTAATACCTAATCCATGCGTTACGCTGATTAATCTATGGTCCTATTATTTTAAAAAAAAATTATCAATTAAGTGCATAACGTCTTTAATGGTCTCGCATAAATTATGTGTGTTTGTTTGTTTTTTTTTTTTCCCTTTAAAAGTAATGTTTTTTTAGGGAAAGTCTACAATGTGCCCCTTCTAAAAAGGCATTGTAACGCCCTCAAAATAGTACATAATCCCAACATCCAACCGTTCTATATACATGATAGATAAAGCACATTTCCATACATACATCAGAGTTAATACTACAAAAGAATATTTCATATAAGTTACAAATGTTTACAAAAATAATAGAATGCCCTGCGAGCTTACATATTTCCAAGTTGTTACTTGGTTACACAAAAGAAGATTTCTAACTCTCTTACAAGAAAAGCTCTCGGCTTGCATTTATATGTAATCAACAACACAAATAACAAAGCAGAGTCTTCAACTCTTAAAACCCCCAAGCAAGGATCTTGAACTTGGCACGTCTCCTGTACTTGAAAATGGTGTCCCAAGTAGGGTGAGCCAAAGCCTAGTAGAGATATACTAAACCCAATATGAGAAATAACTAAAACAATATCATTCGGTGAACGATTAACACGAGTAAACAGACTCACACCCTTCTCATAGCCCAACAACAATTACATCCATGTTTCAATCCACTTCCCTTATTTATCCAATTCAATTCCTAAATGTGGTTCATTATCTAATCAAACAATTTAAGTGAGACTGCAACTCGACTTATTAACACTTCCGTTATCCACAATTCGTAATGTGACCACAACTCATGTAATTAATACTTCAATTGTCAACTTCATTCATGCACCTCAATTTAAAAGGTTTCGGGACCTTCACCCCGGACACTCCGGCCAACTAAATTATCTATGGAGTCCACTTTCCATCTCCTTCCAAACAATGGAGTACATCCCCTATCTCCTCCCAAACAAAGATACATATACAATGTAATGAAGCATATAATCACACGTATAGAGTACATGCCCTATCTCCTCCCAAACAAGATATATATACAGTGTAATAAAGCATATGATTACACGTATGGAGTACATCCCCTATCTCCTCCCAAACAAGATACATATATAGTCTAATAAAGCATATGATTACACGTATGGAATACATCCCCTATCTCCTCCCAAACAAGATACATATACAATGTATTAAAGCAATTAAGCACATATGGAGTACATCCCCTATCTCCTCCCAAACAAAATACATATACAATGTATTAAAGCACATATTCAATGTGTTTTTCCCACTATCATAGTCAATGACATATTTCAATTGATTAGTTTCAATTTACCTAATCATCATGCGATTTTACAACAATCAAGACTATCCTCCACCGATAGCCCAAGACAGTTATTTCTAGACAAATAATAAATTTATTAAACAGATAAAATCTCAACATTTTCATAGGTGAGTGATTAATTAATCCAACTACACCATTCAATCCCATAATTTCCCAATTGCACAATTCCCAACTCAATTTCATATTTCTCCAAATTAATTATACCAATTGATTTATCACAATAATTAGGACATTTTCTCCATTTTCTCAAACATTGATCGTAAGACCAAATCTCATTTATCAAACCCACAAAACCTCATTTTCAAGATCTCATATACATATGGAACTTAAAAACACAAAACCCCTCTCTTATATAACACAAATATCAAACCCTAACTTCCAAAATCACCAAATCTCAACATTTATACTAAATGACTAATATTTATGTTAAAACTCATAAGAAGGAGTAGCTCATCCCTACCTCAAAGTTAAGAGCTCAAAGGAGATGATGAGGAAAACCCAAGATGCTCCAAATGCGAGATTTTTCGGATCAAAAGATAGCCCAAGCCAAGCTCCAACTTTCTTACAAAGGGACTAGGATAGAAGAGCTATAGATCAAGAGTATTTGTAGAGAGAAGGGGTATCTTAGAGAGAGAGATAGCCGATCTAGGGTTTGGAATAAAAAGAAGATCAAAAAAGTGAAGAAGAAGATCGCTGCTGCGATCTGATACATGCAAGGCTCGCTCGAGCGAAGGATCGATCACTCGAGCGACTAGACACAACGAACACCTCGCTTGAGTGCAAGAAGCGTCGCTCGAGCAAACAATGAGAAGCTTCAGGTCTGAAACCTAGACGCACGCTCGAGCGAAGGACTGCTTGCTCAAGCAAAGAAACTCAAAGCATATAGCTCGCTCGCTCGAGCGAAGAAAAGCTCGCTCGAGCCAAGAATGACAACCATCAGGTCCAAACTGGACGCAGACGCACACTCGAGCGCAAGATATCAAGCTCGAGCGAAGAGGCACAAAACCAAGGCTCGCTCAAGCGACAAAAGTTTCGCTCGAGGGAAGGAATAAAAATCTGGACAGCAACCATATGTTCCAACACCCAACCAACCTGTTCCAAACCTGGCCAACACACCCTAAGACTCAATTACAAAGAATCAAAGGATGAAAACAAGAATAAGACAACAACATACATCCACAGAACCAAGTCCGGAATACAATAAACAATAGAGGAAAAATCGGGATCGCTATAGGCATATAATATGCACTTATTGTATGGTCGATATCATGCCACATTATAAAGAGTGACTTGCTACTAAATCGGTCATTCAATAGGTTACATGAAAGAATCATAATTTTTTTCAAATATCATAACAATATTGCAATAAATCATAACGATGTTATAATATACACCACAGTGTCAATTAAAACAATATGACAACGACTCATAACAAATGTAGTTATTTTCAACAAATTATCATAACATTTGAATCGTAACATTTTTTTATTATGATTCACATGACAAATCATAAATTTTAAAAATGAATCATAACAATAACACTTTTTCTTTTCTTGTTTTATTAAAAAAAAATAGAAAAACAAGAGAGGCAAACAGGACTATGCTGAGATACTGATCAAACCCGATAAAGCAGATAGAGGATTTGTCACCCGGTCATAATCCTCCATTTGGGTGCTGCGGAATAGATTCAGGGCCATGGAATCAAGTGGTGTGGTATGGGACATCTTGGCTTTATTCAAGGTTAGAGATGGTCCATGATGCTCTCTTTGTTCTTGCCAAGATGAAAGACTTGAAAATCCAAGCTTCAATCTTGACCTACAACAATTTGTTGTACAACTTAAGGCACACTGGTACCATGTGGGATGTATATGATCAAATCAAAGCTAGTGGGACTCTTTAGAGTGAACACACCAATTCAATTCTAATAGATGGTCCATGTAGACAGTCATTGCTACAAGAAGCAGTAGCCTTCCTGTGAGAGAATGAAGGGAAGCATTTTGGGCTCTGTGTTGCTTCATTCAATACCCTCATGTCAAGGTTCTATAAAATGGGCTATGTAAATGTCACAAAATCTTTCTTTTGTATGATATTGAAGCATGGACTACTTCTTGATGCATACAGTTGCAATATTTTTATTCATGGGTTATGTGTAAGTTTTCAGATGCAGAAAATATAGATAGAACAATCAGTAAAACAAGGGTAGAGAAGATCGCCGGAATTGCACTTCACAGGATGGTCTTCTAGGGCAAAGAAGATCACCTGAGTTGCACATCACGGGATGGTCTTCTAGGGCGGTGAAGATCGTCAAAGTTTTGTTTGAAAAAGGAAGGGTTTCGGACCAAAACAACGTGAGGCTTTGTAGGATGAGAACAAGCAGTAAAGAAAAAAAAACCGTTTTAAAAGATATTTAATTTTTCTAATAAAATTATTTAATGATTCAGATTAATTTATATATATCTAATGATTTAAAAGTAAGGTGTATATGATGTGTACAATTTAATCGCGTGTACATCCTAACATCCCCCGTTTTTTTATTTTCACATTTAATTCATTTTTTTAATGGTGCATTTAATTTATCTCTTTACTTCTTAAAAAAATAGTAGGGAGAGAGAGAAGAGTTTGGTTTGGTTTGACTGTTTCACTATCCGTATGTCATAATATAATGTAGTTTAGCCGTGTTTTAAAGTGTGAATCTTTGGGTAACGAAAATTCAAAATTGAATTTTTTGACTGAATGCCCTTTTTTTAAATGGTGCATTTAATTTATCTCTTTACTTCTTAAAAAAAATGGTAGAACTTATCATACCATATAAGAATTCATATAAAATATAAAAAAACTTTAATAAAAAATTTAGATGATGTATAGCATCACTCTATTTTCTTAGCAATTTTTGTTGGGTTCATTCCACCATCTGTGCCTTGTGCTCATTATATCACTATTAACATGTAATATCACTATTTAATAATAAACTATTATGTAATCATAGTGAGCCTCATTATCCAAATGTATTCATTGAGTTGTGTTGAATTGTACTAGCATTTTTTTTTTTTTTTGAGAACAATTAAAACTACATATATAAAGATAGAAGAACATAGATAGTCCTCGTACAGAGAATTGAACAAACATAGAAAAACATCGAAAACTAATTCTAAAAATATAAGAGCTAGTATCATCAGCATGTCCAAATGAAGATCAAGAATTCTTTACCAGCAACCTCATACCGCAAACCTCAGCAACAAATCCCTATAAAGATATCAAAACACATCCAACAAACACATAAGTATAAGAACAAGAACAAATTACTAGATTAGATAGTTCTACGCCAAGGATGTCAAAAAAGACTGGGGTTGTTGACGCTGTCTTCAATGTATGGCTCTCTCTTACGTTTGCCAAGATCAAGATCATAGGGCTAAAGTCTTGGTGCTCGAATTCTCTTTGGGCTTTCTACATGGAAATTCCCGACGTACTCAAGAACTGGTGCTAGCAACTGAAGTCTTGGTGCTCGAGTTTTTTTAGGGCCTCCTACATGAAAAATCTCAACTTGCTCCGAGATCGGATCTAGCAGTTGCGCTTTATGTACCATTGAGATGGGGCTTGTTGTTCCGACAAACAAATATCGTTAACCTGTTGTGATTGTGGCTCAAGGACACTCAGGTGATGTTCATTAGGTTGCACTTCAACATTAGGATCTTCAACCATGTCAACTGGTACATCGGATAGAGGCGACTCTTTTGTTTGCACTTGGACAACCGATAAGCTCTGACAATGAAGGAATCCGAATGTACCACCATCATTAAGCTTGTGACGCAGACTACGATCAATAAAAAGAACATTTCTGCCCAAGATCACCTTTTTCTTCGCTTGAGAGGCTTTTTTAGAGTGGCTCCACTTGTGCCCCCTCCTACCCTGCTACCATTTTATTCATATGGACGTGTGTTTCCTAATGGACCCTCCTTACTAGAATCAACTCCTATGCCACACTTAATTGCAAAATCTGATGGGAACCTTGGAGGGAATTTAGAAAAAGCATTGCCATTCATACAAATATCTTCATCTATAGCTGCAAAAATGAAACTATATAATCTTGCAGCGAATATTGTGAATTGTCATGATTTGAGTCACTTTCTATCACAATACCTTTACCTTTTTCTGTCCTTGATAGCCTCTTAATGATTGGAATAGACTTGAGCAAAAATCTTTTTTTCACCATAGTGACAAACCTTCCAAGAGCACCAAGAAAGACACAAAAACCAACCAACCAAAGAGACCTCAAATAGTAAAGAAACTACACCACAAAAACTTAAAAAACACCAAACAAATAGAACCCTAAGTACAGGGAAGAACCACAACCTACAAACTTCCTAAATATTGCAAGTTAACAGAGATTTCAAGAAAACCAAAGCATAAACCAGGACTAAATCTAGATTGAGAACAGGGAAGGAGAAGACTAGTTCTCTGCCGGAAAATGAGGTCAAATACGGCTCATGGCACAGCCGATAGATAGATCATACCTTTACAACTCCCCCTTCCCGGAGAGAGACACGATCGGATGAAAATGAGCGAGAAGTGGTTCTAGAACTCCCTAGAAGTTGCCGAATATCGCATCAGAAATCACCTAGACTTCACATGTTTTCTTTTTCTTTTTCTTTTTTTAAATTTTTTTTTATAATCAGTTAGTTGAATTGCACTTACATTTAACTGGAGAGAGTTACTTATTTTAGGAGATAGCTTCTCTCTGGTCTACATAGTGGATATATTGGAATATATTGTTGGTTTTGTAGGGTCCACCACGGGTCTCGTTTCGATAATCCGAGTTGTTCAATGTATAGATATAGCGATTCCGATTTTGACCCGTCTCTTGTTGTGTTCCGGATTCGGGTTGTATGAGTTTGAGAGGTTATTCATATCTTTTTCCCTTGTTCCCCCTCTATTTTTGGTTTTCGGGTTGTATTTGTGCATTTGGGACAGCTTGGTTGCTTACTTTTCAAAACTTGTGTTGCCTAGATTTTGGCCTCTCCACTTGAGCAGGCATTCTTGCGCTCTAGCGGGCTTCACAATTTGCTTCTCCGCTCGAGCAGCCATTCTTGAGCTCTAGCGGGATTCGTTAACTCTTAGTATTTCTTTTTACAGGTCTGAAATACTGGAAGTATGCATCGGACGCTTGAGCGGGGACCTTCATTTGCAAAACTTCTGGGTGTGTGCATTCCACGCTCGAGCGGCGTTTTTCACGCTCGAACGGAACTTTGTGTCTGATGCTCAAGCGGACTGCGTGTTTAATAGTTCAAGAAGATGACATTTTGAATCACTTTTTCTTCTCTCTCTTTCTCTCTAAAACTTTCCAAAAAGTTTATTCTTGAGCCTCTCTCTCTAGAATTCATCTTCTATCTTAGATTTCATCTAGATCCATTGATCTTTTCACCCTTATGCCTTTGACAAAAAGGTAGAGCTTGTCAAGATTTACATTTTGATTCGAAATGAAGTGGGTTTCGACACTCTTGGAGTTTGTCTCTTGTGTGGTTCATCTTCTTCCTTTGAGGTATCTTTCTACACTTTTATATGATGTTTAGCTTAGTTATAGTCTCTTGTGCAACAATGGAGTGACTTGAGGATGTTTTAAACAAACCTAGGGTTTAGGCATGAGGTAGAAAGAGGGGTTTTGGGCAAAGGTGAAATAAATGCTTGAGGGGTTTGAAATTGATGTTGTGCTATGTCTAATTTGATGATTTTGGCCCTTGGCTAATATTTGGGAAAATTGGGGAAATTGCCTTAATTGGATCAAACTATTATTTTGTACAAATAATTAGATTTGGCATTGAAAATGTGAAATTAAGAGGGTAATGATATGAATGGTAGAATTTGTTATGTATTAACTCATTCTTTTGGAAGTTTTGAATAAACTATCTGTTATGAGATTTTACATCTGTTTAGAAATAACTGTATTGGGCTATCGGTGCAGGATAGCTATGATTGTTGTAGAAATTGTTTGCGGATTCGGTAAATTGAAACTAATCACCTGTGCTTGTCATTGAATGTGACTATATTTATATACATTGAATATGTATGGTTATTTGGCCGTGGAAAGAGGATGTACTCCATTGTTTGAGTTTATGTTTAAATACATTGCTTATGTATGAATGATTGTTTGGGAGGAGAAAGGGGATAGACTCTATTATAATTAAGTTGGCCAGAGTGTCTTAGGTGAAAGTCCTGAAATTATACATGGGTGCCTAGCCCGCGGACGAAATATTCGTAAAATGGCAATTGTAGTGCTTGTATAGCCTATGTCTACATGGGTCTCATTTGACAGCTACCCGCGGACGAAATATCCATGAAAGAATACATGGGTTCCATTTGACGGCTGCCCGTGCACGAAATATTTGTAAAAGAAAAGTTTGAAGTGCTTACATGTTGATAATGTGATTTTAGAATTAATGAGTTGTAATCTCATTTCGGTTATTGAGAAATAACGAAATTGACTTGAATTGGGACAGATAAATGAATGGAACATGAATTGAAAGTAAATGGATGAAGACTCGAAATTAATATCTTTCGAGTATATAGCGTTGTGAAGAGTTTTATTACAAGCATTGTTTGAGCACTTGTACTTATACCTTTGCTAAGTTTCATATACTGTGTTAGATGATTTCTACTGGGCTGTGGCTCACCCTATTTGGGAATAACATTTTCAGGTAATGATGGCATGCCTCCACCAAGGCAATAGCATTGAAGGGACCTTTGGGAAGCAAGAGCTTCATGTTTTTTTTTATTTTGTATAGCTTAGGGCTAATTTTGTATAGCCTATCCATTTTGTTGAACTCTTTCGTATCATCAACTTTTATGTAATGAAAGGACTATTTACTTTGATTTATACTATTGTTTATACGTGTTGTGGATGTATTTATGCTATTATTTTAGGGGCGTAACAACTTGGTATCAGAGCGTACCGGGTTTGAATACTTTGGGTACGTGGGAAGTGGTTAGTACAACAATGGGTTTGTCTCGCTTGTTAGAGACTTAAGTATAGTCAGTATGTGCTTATATAACAACATGTTTATGTGGTTATTTGGGTATGTGATTGAATTTCTTGGTTGTTGATTGGGCCTACGGGTTTCTAGGAGTCTTGTTAGAAAGGCACTTGATCACTGCTGTTTCTAATTGGAACTCTAGCAATGCTGCGGGATGGTCATTATCAGGAGATGAAATTCGTTTGTGTTTACGTGATTATGTGCTTATGTGGAGTGAATTACTGTTGTCCAATGTATTAGGATGCAAGTGAGTTAGCTTCGACACATTTGTGAATGTACTAACGTCTTTTGTTCCCTTTATTAGGATATCAGGATGTAGACGTGGTGGTGGTAGGCATTTTAGGTGTGATAGGCGCGAGATGTCTATATCGGATGACATTCCGACGTAGGAGGAGAGAATTGGTTAGGCCAAAGTGGCCAAGCCAGTGGGTCAGCAGGCCATGGGCACCTTAGCCCGCGAAATGGCCAGAGCATTGAGGGAATCGATGGACATTCTCAGAGCTGAGAATCAAGTCCAGGCCCAGGTAGCTGAGGTAGGGCCTTCTTTTCTGAAGAGAGAGTTTTTCAGGTCAAATCCGGATGAGTTTTTAGGTGACCCGAAGGAACCATTGAAATCTGTTGAATGGTTGGAACAGATGGTGAAGACGTTTGAGATACTTGGCATCGAAGACGAGGGTTCAAGAGTGACCTTGGTGTCCTTCTAGTTGAAGGGAGACGCGGGTCAATGGTGGAAGTATGCGCCGGGACGTATTGGAGGGACTAGGGAGGCTTTCGTTGACGCTTTCTAGGACAAGTACTTGCCTCCCACTATTAGGGAGAAGTTGAGGGATCAGTTCTCTCACCTCAAGCAGTTGAACATGCCTGTGGCCGAGTTTGAGGCCACCTTCACTAGCTTTTCTAGGTTTGCACCTGAGTTGGTGGCGACTGAGGAGCACCGTTGTCTGGAATTCGAGAAAAGGTTGAGGACCGGGCCCATGTTTTGAGTAGCCGGGTCCATGATTAGGGATATGGGTGCCTTGTGGAGGCGGTGGTCCATCTTGAGGCCATCATGCAAGATGAGGAGGAGAGGATGAGGGGCTCCAAGAGGAGCCAAGACAATCAGGGAGACGGTAAGAGGCAGAGAGTTTCTAACCCTCAACAGTCCCAGGGGGTTCAGTCGAGGTCTACCTTTCCAATGCCTAGCTCAGGTTCTGGGAGAGGTGGTCAGGGAGATGTGACTTGCTTCAAGTGTGGCTAGTTGGGTCACAAGTCTCCAGCTTCTCCGCAGAGAGGAGGAGGGTAGCGAGCAGCTTTGTCTTCGGCTCGTTCTTAAGGCCAGAGTCAGGGTAGAGGACAGCCACCCACTTGTTATCAGTGTGGTCAGGCGGGACACCTAAAGAGGTCTTGCCCACAGTTGGATGACATGTCTGGTGTGTCTGGTTCGAGACAGACACAGAGTCACCAACCTACACAGTCAGCACAGGCCTCGACGGCCAATTAGGGAGCTTCTTTGGCTCAGTCAGTGCAGCTGGCCTATGCTCCGAGGGATGAGCAGATAGATCAAAGGCCAACAGGGCGTGTGTATGCCGTTACCGCGCCAGATCTTGTACCGACTCCGTCTGTTGTAAGAGGTACCTTCTTGTTTTGCAATTCAGCTGCTAGTGTATTGATTGATACGGGTGCATCCCATTCTTTTATCTCGTCTGTATTTGCATCAGTTTTGGGGTTGGGGTTGGCACAGTTAGCATCTCCTATTTGTGTAGAGTCCCCTATTGGTGGTAAGGTCATTCTAAAACAGGGGTGTAGGGGTTGTGATATAGAAGTTGCCGGTCGTCGACTTCCATTTGCATTTGTCTTGCTTGATATGACTAGTTTTGATGTTATTCTGGGACCGGACTATTATAAATTGTTATCATCAGAGGGTTACTGTATGTACCTCGAGTGGCGACTGCTTTTATTTCTTGGGGGACCGAGTGGATAGAGTTTTATCACCGGTGCATAATCCACATGAGCGGAGTGAACTTAGTTGTCTCATTGCTAGCTTTCTGAGTAGTGAGTGTAATGATGTCCAGGTTGAGTTGCCGAGGGTGGTTTGTGAGTATCTAGATGTCTTTCCCGAGGATCTTACTAGTTTGCCACCTCATCGAGAGATTGAATTCTCTATTAATTTAGTGCCTGGCACGACACCGATTTCCATGGCACCATATCAATTTGCACCTGCTGAGTTGAGTGAGTTGAAGGTTCAACTCCAAGAACTGTTAGATAAGGGTTTTATCCGCCCTAGTACTTTGCCTTAGGGAGTGCCAGCCCTCTTTGCCAAAAAAAAAAGATGGAGCCTTGCGGCTTTGTATCGATTATCGAAAGTTGAACCGGGTCACTATTAAGAATAAGTACCCAATGCCTCATATAAATGATCTGTTCGACCAATTAAAAGGGTCTTGTTGTTTCTCTAAGATAGACCTGAGGTCAGGTTACCATCAGTTGAGGGCAAGAGAGGAGGATATCCCAAAGACGGCATTCCATATGCAGTATAGCCATTACAAATTCCTTGTGATGCCTTTTGGACTAACTAATGCTCCAGTGGTGTTTATGGATTTGATGAACCGGATCTTTCGTAAGTTCCTAGATCGTTTCGTGGTTGTCTTTATGGACGACATTTTGATTTAATCACCTTCTGAGGAGGAACACAAGGAACATTTACGAGTAGCGCTTGAATTTCTTAGAGCCCATAAGTTGTATGCTAAATTCGGGAAGCGTGAGTTTTGGCTGAAAGAGGTTAAGTTCTTAGGCCATGTGGTATCTGGGGAAAGGGTGACTGTAGACTCATCCAAGATAGAGGCAATGCAGGATTGGGCACAACCTAAGAACGCCTTCGAGATCCATAGTTTCTTGGGGTTGGCCGGGTATTACCGTCAGTTTGTGAGGGATTTCTTTAGACTAACTTCACTTTTAATTAGGCTGACGAGGAAGGGAGTCAAGTTTGTGTGGGATGAGACTTGTGAGAAATCGTTCCAAGAGCTTAAGGTTAGACTTACCACAGCTCCGGTATTGATTATTCCAGAAAGGGGTTTGGGTTACTCAGTTTATTGTGATGCTTCATGAGAAGGTCTGGGTTGTGTATTGATGAAAGAAGGAAAAGTAGTGGCTTATGGCTCACGTCAATTGAAAACACACGAGAGGAACTATTCCACTCATGACCTAGAGTTAGCAACGGTGATATTTGCCTTGAAGATTTGGAGACATTATCTGTATGGTGAAAAATTTGAAGTGTTCTCTAATCATAAGAGTCTGAAGTACTTGTTTACCTAGAAGGAATTGAATTTGAGGCAGAGAAGGTGGATAGAGTTCATAGAGGACTATGACTTCGAGTTGCATTATCACCCCGGGAAGGCCAATGTAGTGGCCGATGCCTTGAGCAGAAAGTCTATTAGTAGTGTAGCTTGTATCGCCATCCGAGAATGAGAGATGTTGGGTGCTCTTGGGGGGGTTTGACTTGCATCTTGGCAAGTCCGTCGAGTCTGCGGCTTTGTTTTATGTGGTTGCACAACCTACACTTATGAACTGAGTGTTAGAAGCGCAGACGGGTGATCTTGAGGTAAAAGCCCTCAGGGGGAAGATTTCTAGTGGGAAGGTAGAGAAGGGCTTGAATGTGTATCCTGACCAGAGTGTGAGATACTGGGACCGTTTGTTCGTGCCGGAGTCTTGCCGAGAGGAAGTACTCCGAGAGTTTCACCATTCACGCCTTGCGGTGTATCCGGGAGGCACAAAGATGTATCATGATCTGAGTCGCCAGTTTTGGTGGAAAGGTATGAAGAAGGATGTAGCCGTGTTTGTATCGAAATGCCTTACTTGTTAGCAAATGAAGGCCGAGCATCAGAGGCCAGCGGGTTTGTTATAACCCTTGCCTATAGTCGAATAAAAGTGGGAACATGTCACGATGGAATTTGTTGTGGGCCTTCCACGGACTCAACGGGGTAGTGATGCCATTTGGGTGGTAATTGACCGGTTGACCAAGTCTACGCACTTTATACCTATGCGCGTGACTGATTCAGTAGACTATCTTGCTGACTTGTATATCAGGGATATAGTAAGGTTGCACGGGGATCCCTGTAACGATTATTTCGGATAAAGATCCGCGTTTCACAACCCAATTGTGGCAGAGTTTACAGAGTGCCTTGGGCACTAGATTGACCTTTAGTACTGCGTATCACCCTTAGACTGACAGGCAGTTTGAGTGTACTATTCAAATCCTTGAGGATATGCTTCGAGCTTGTGTTCTTGATTTTAAGGGGTTATGGGAGAGGCATCTGCCCTTAGTGGAGTTTGCCTACAATAACAGTTTCCAATCGAGTATTGGCATAGCACCATTTGAGGCCTTGTATGGCCGACCATGTAGATCTTTGGTATGTTGGGCCGAGGTGGGTGATGCACCTTTGTTGGATCCAGAGTTGGTTCGGGAAATGACAGAGAAGGTAGCGCTTATTCGTAAAAGGTTGGTTACGGCCTAGAGTCGCCAAAAGAGCTACGCAGACCGTAGGAGGAGACCCTTGTCTTTTGAGGTGGGAGATCATGTGTTCCTAAAAATATCACCTAGGCGGGGTTTGATGAGATTTGGAAAAAGAGTGGGAAGTTGTCCCCTTGGTTTATTGGCCTTTTTGAGATTCTTGAGTGAATAGGAGAGGTTGCTTATCGGTTGGCATTGCCGCCATAACTTTCTAGAGTACACGACGTGTTTCTTATTAGTATGCTTCGGAAGTATGAGCCGGATCCATCGCACGTGTTGGATTGGGCCGACCTAGAGGTAGATGAGAATGCCTCATATGAGGAGAGACCGGTGAGGGTCTTGGATAGGCGGGACTAAGTTTTGCGAGGCAAGACAATTCCCTTGGTCAAGGTATTATGGAAACATCACGGGATTGAGGAAGCAACTTGGGAACGTGAATTAGAAGTCTAAGAAAATATCCGGACTTATTTGTTGATGTTTAATTTTGTATTGAGATTTCAATCATAATGATGAAAAGTACAAGCATTGTATATGTTTTAAATTTTGAGGACATTGTATATGTTGTGGGCATTTTGGAAACATGAATTTCATATAAGCATTGTATATGTCTTGAGAATGTGGAATATCATGTATGTTATATCACTTTTAGAAGCATTGTACATGCTATGTAATTTCAGATTTTGGCCAAACATTGTAAATATTCTGGAAATTGTAAATTTCATGTTAATATGTGGGACTTGTGTATCGAGCTGATGAGGATGGATGGCCGGAGAATGGGTCATAGTGATGAGTTTGTAAGAATAACATTGTTGGGAATGGTTTAACTATGTTTGTGAACTTGATTTGTACTTTCAGAGACGAAATTCTTTAAAGGGGGGGAGGTTATAGCGATTCCGATTCTGACCCGTCTCTTGTTGTGTTCTGGATTCGGGTTGTATGAGTTTGAGAGGTTATTCATATCTTTTTCCCTTGTTCCCCCTCTATTTTTGGTTATATAGTTGTATTTGTGCATTTGGGACACGTTGGTTGCTTACTTTTCAAAACTTGTGTTGCCTAGATTTTGACCTCTCCGCTCAAGCGGGGATTCTTGCGTTCGAATGGGCTTCACAATTTTGCTCCTCCGCTCAAGCAGCCATTCTTGCGCTCAAGCGGGATTCGTCAACTCTCAATATTTCTTTTTGCTAGTCTGAATAACTGGAAGTATGCATCGGACGCTCGAGCGTCCACTTTTACACTTGAGCAGGGACCTTCGTCTGCAGAACTTCTGGGTGTGTCCATTCCACGCTTGAGCGACGCTTTTCACGCTCGAGCGGAACTTTGTATCTGACGCTCGAGCGGGGACTTCTACGCTCGAGCGAACTATATGTTTAATAGTCTGAGAAGATGACATTTTGAATCACTTTTTCTTCTCTCTCTCTCTCTAAAACTTTCCAAAAAGTTTGTTCTTGAGCCTTTCTCTCTAGAATTCAGCTTCTCTCTTAGATTTCATCTAGATCCATTGATCCTTTCACCTTTATGCCTTTAACAAAAAGGTAGAGCTTGTCAAGATCTACATTTTGATCCGAAAAAAAATGGGTTTCGGCACTTTTGGAGTTTGTCTCTTGTGTGGTTCATCTTCTTCCTTTGAGGTAGGGATCTTTCTACACTTTTATATGATGTTTAGCTTAGTTATTGTCTCTTGTGCAACAATGGAGTGACTTGGAGGTGTTTTAAACAAACCTAGGGTTTGGGCATGAGATAGAAAGAGGGGTTTTGGGTGAAGGTGACATAAATGCTTGAGGGGTTTGAAAATGATGTTGTGCTATGTCTAGTCTGATGATTTTAGCCCTTGGCTAATATTTGGAAAAAATAGAGAAATTGCCCTAATTGGATCAAACTATTATTTTGTACAAATAATTAGATTTGGCATTGAAAATGTGAAATTGAGAGGGTAACGATATGAATGGTGGAATTTGTTATGTATTAACTCATTCTTTTGGAAGTTTTGAATAAACTATCTGTTGTGAGATTTTACATCTATTTAGAAATAACTGTATTGGGCTGTCGGTGGAGGATAACTATGATTGTTGTAGAAATTGCATGCAGATTAGGTAAATTGAAACTAATCACCTGTGCTTGTCATTGAATATGACTATATTTATATACATTAAATATGTATGGTTACTTGGGAGTGGAAAGAGAATGTACTCCATTTTTTGAGTTTGTGTTTAAATACATTGCTTATGTATGAATGATTGTTTGGGAGGAGAAAGTGGATGGAGTCTATTATAATTAAGTTGGCTGGAGTGTCCTAGGTGAAAGTCTCGAAATTATACATGGGTGCCTAGCCCACAGACGAAATATCCGTAAATGGCAATTGTAGTGCTTGTATAGCCTACGTCTACATGGGTCCCGTTTGACGGTTGCCCGCGGACAAAATATCCGTGAAACAAAAGTTTGAAGTGGTTACATGTTGATAATGTGATTTTAGAATTAATGAGTTGTAATCTCATTTCGGTTGTTGAGAAATAACGAAATTGACTCATGAATTGGGACAGATATGTGAATGGAACATGAATTGAAAGTAAATGGATTAAGACTCAAAATTAATATCTTTCGAGTATATAAAGTTGTGAAGAGTTTTATTACAAACATTGTTTGAGCACTTGTACTTATACCTTTACTAAGTTTCATATACCGTGTTAGATGATTTCTACTGGGCTGTGGCTCACCCTATTTGGGAATAACATTTTCAGGTAATGATGACATGCCTCTACCAAGGCAATAGCATTGGAGGGACCTTTGGGAAGCAAAAGCTTCATATTTTATTTATTTTGTATAGCCTAGGGCTAATTTTGTACTGAGCGAAGCTCATTTTGCTGTAACCAAGTCAAGGCTTGAAAAGGTGTAAGCCAATAAGGCATCCATTTTGTTGAACTCTTTCGTATCATCAACTTTTATGTAATGAAATGGCTATTTACTCTGATTTATACTATTGTTTATACATGTTGTAGATGTATTTATGCTATTATTTTGGGGGCGTAACAATAGAACTCCTCGAGTACTTTATGCCTGCAAAAAGTCACATTGATTAGATATCGGTAACCCCTTGATCGGAACACATTTTTATTAATAATTTATTTTTGAAATTATATTTACCATTGACAAAAATGTGTTATGATCAAGAAGCTACCGATATTTGATCAATGTAATTTTTTGTAGGCATAAAATACTTGGCGAGCTCTACACATTAAACGATTCGAATTATTGAAATAAGACCCGTGATAGACCCCACAGACCCAACAGTGGACTGGAAAGAAATCTCTCCCCTTATTTTATTTGACAATTTATTATTAAACTATAATACTATATATCAATGATAAAATAATATCATTGTTATATTAAATTTTTAGTTGTAGCAAGTCTTCAACGTCTTCCATGATTTTGGTCTTTACTTATTTTCCTAGCAATTTCCTGTCGAGTCCATTCAACCAAGTCTTGCGCCAATTAATAACATCATAAATAAAATAAAATAAAATAAAATAAAATAAAATTGACTTCTGTTTATAGTCAACAAGCCATCAAATAAGTGATACATCAAAGTTTTTCAAAAATATTTCCGAACACAACCAAAAACTAAAAAAAGCTAACCTCATTAGCAAACCTTTTCAAGCCATCAGTGTCTTCAATGACTTGTGTTTTACTTGTTTTCTTAACATCTTCCTACTTATTTTCCTAGCATTTTCCTACTTATTTTCCTGCTTTCTATAGCAGTCACGTGGTAGTTAATCATTGCTTTTTTAAAGACCACAGTTGGAACTATCTTGTGATAATTGATAGCAAATAATATGTAACTTGTTGCTTGTTTTTGTAATAAATATTATGCAATTTTAGTGAAGTTATGATAATTTATAGTTCATAATTGAAGTTACATATTTTTTTATCATAAAAAGTGTAACGTTATCATAAATATATGTAATATTACTATAAAAATGTGTAATTTTATTTCTAAATTATAAATCGTCATAATTTTACTAAAAAAATTACGTAGTATTTATTATGAAATATACAATATATTACAAAAATACATGAATAAATTATACTTTGCCCCTTTTATATTCGATCACTTTCCTACTTTAGCCATTAAAGTTTATTTTTTCTCACTTTGACCCTTTATGTTTCAAATTTTTGCCAATTTACTCCTAAATCTAATTTCTGTTAAAATTAAACAGAAAATGACACATTGACAGTCACGTGACATAAAAATATTTTGTTATATATAACTCATACCTTTGACACAAACTCAAATATCAATATAATAATATATTTTTTATGTTATGTAATCGTTATCGTAACATTTTCTATTTAATTTTGAATAGAAGTTAGTTTTAGGAGTAAAATAAGAAAAACTTAAAACATAAATGGCCAAATTGAGAAAAAATAAACTTTAGGGGGCAATGTGGGAAAGTGATCAAACATAATGTAAAAGTTTTAGGTTCAAATTCTCCAGAATCCATTGAAGAAAAAAAAATTAATGTTAAAAAAAAAAAACAAACAAACAAAATCAACCATTGATGTTTGACACTCTGTACTTCATTGATCAATCAATTACCTTCTATACATGAAGAAAACTCATATAAAAACACCTTCCAATGTAGAACACTTTGTATTTTTCTCCTCTATGAATCTGGACGGGTTAAACCCTAAAATGAGCAAAAGGCGCATTTTATAACAAATAGAGTTGTGTTGACCGCTCGAGCCATCACTTGACCTCTCGAGCAATGTGAGTAAAGGCAGTGCAAATTATATAGGCCAACCGCTCGAGCGCACACTTCACCTCTCGAGCGCTAAAACAAGTTTTCCAGAAGTTATAAATGCAGGCTGAAATACTGGATGCTCCACTTCACCGCTCGAGTGCACAAATGACCATACATAGTCAGCGAAGTAGAAAACAAGTAAGGCTAAAGATATAGAATGTTAGCACAAACTCCTCTACACAAGCACAATTCGGGTTGAATTTACATCTAAACACTTACAGCCACACTGAAACAAAAAAGCGAATAAAGTTACAGTTAAAAGGAGTTTTGTCAAACGGAATTGCCAACTATAAAAACCTAATAATCTTGTTGAACTCAATGAGAAGATTATTTATGTAAAAATTAAGTTAATCGGAAATCGATAATTATATGATCACCACAAAATCATGTAAAAAAATAGATAGTTTAGATCATTGTCTATTATTTACATTGAAGAGTAGTTAACGATATGACTTACTTGATCGGTTATCTTTTTCAATTTTTTAGAAAAGTAGTTGCCAGAAAAATAAATAAATAAATAAAAATTTGAGTAGGTGTGAATGCACCAAGACATGAATTCCAGACTAAGATATCTAACCTATTTCTTGGGCTGATCCAGATCAAATCAATTACACCAATCTTGACTTCTAGGCAAAATAGAAGAAACAAATAGTAAAAACAAAGTATGTGGAAACTATATGTCAAATTCTCGTGGCTTTTACTGAAGCGGCCATAGAGTAGGTTGCCATATTTCAAAAGAAAAATGTTTTGAAAGTCTAATTCTTGAGCTCTGAAGTCAGCTCTAATGAGTTGGTTGTGGGCCTCATCCACTGTGATGTGATGTTTTGGTCTTGGTGGGGGTTTTTTTTTTTCCTACCATGTCATTAATACTCCATTAAAGCACCAAAATTAGTGCTCTAAATTATTGTTGATTTCAAAAATAGTTAAGGTAGTAGATTTTAAATTCATATTGACCTAGTAATCATTGATTTAAAATTTAATAATATATTACAATCTTATAAATTGAAATGGAGATCTCTACTTTCCTTAGGCCACATTTGTTTGGCAAATTAGATTGGATGAAATTGTTAGTGAGAGGATGGTTAGTGAAGAGATTGTTAATGTGAGAATTATTAGTGAGAGGATGGTTAGTGAAGAGATTGTTAATGTGAGAATTATTAGTGAGAGGATTAAGTAAAAGTGTGTCTATTTTGATGATAGTGTTGGAAATGGTTAGTAATAGGATTGTTAAATTATTTTTATATAAAATAAATAAAAAAATTTATTTCTATATCAAAAAAATCAAAAAAAAAATATGTAAAATATTAAAAAAATATTACTAATCCATCTGGAGTCTTAATCCTCTAGTGTATGCCCAAACCAAACATGTCATTGGTGAACCCCACCTCATGCCCAATCCATTCCCATGGCCAAACAAATGAACCCTTATTGTGTATTACCCATTATTATTTGCTAGTCTTTCCAAGACTTTTAGCACCTCTGCTAAGGGGTAGTATACCTGAATCAACTCAAGAACAGTAGTGGATTAGATTTTTTGAATTTTGTCTAAATATTAAAACGTGACCTTATGATATCACAATTTTAAAAAATTAGAACTTTTGATTATAAGAATTTTTTAAATTTCTCGTATTAAACCCAATGAATTAAATGACCAAATGATATACCTAGTCATCGGGAATGGGGCCAGAGAGAAATCTCAAGACCAAACTATCCAAAAAGAGTACCTCGTAGATTATCATCCCATGGGAATGGGGCTAGAGAGAAATCTCAAGACCAAAATATCCAAAAAGAGTACCTTTTAGATTATCATCCCATGACAAAGGAAAGGTGATGCTATTTTGCCAAACGGTCAAAGGAACTGCTGTTAGATAATGTCTCAATGGGACCACATAATTAAATGTGATGTTATCATTTATAAGAAGCCTACAATTTAAGTGATTCAATTACAACCTTTAAAAGGTTATGGTCCCTTTCAAAACTGAAAGGTTGTGGAAGTTCAAAAGGAATGAAAACCAACTTTAACCATTATTGGTTTTAATTTCTATTTATTGGTTTTCAAAACTGAAAGGAAATAATGTTCTCTATGAAAAAAAGAAATAGTGTTCTTATTTTTTTTTTCTCTAAATCCTCTCAAGGAGAAACATAAGGCACCAAAGGGGAAAGGATTAGAAGGCAATAACATAGTCAATATCAAAGGTTTTATTGACAATCAGACGCTTCCGTTTAACCGTTCATCGATGGATTCGGGTAAGTTTTAGTCTTGTTTTCTTGATGATATACATGGTAGATGATCCGAAACATGAAGTTTCATGTTCTGAAATTTATGTTTACAAGTGCATCAACTGAAGGAGAAAATATTGGAACACTAGCCTTTAGATTTTGCAAGTGGCTTTTTACTTGAAGAATAGACTCAATAAAGAAGCCACCACTCCCAACTTGAGCAATTCATTTCATTTCCATTGTTGTGCTTGGACTCAAACAAACGATTGTTGTGGTTGGAAGGGCGTGACTTGCGACAAAGCAGGTCATGTCACTGGTCTATATCTGAATTTGTCAAATGCAAATGTTGCTGGGCAAATTCCAAATGAATTGTCATACATGACAAAGTTGGAAGGGCGCTGCTTGCTGCTGTGTTTATTTCTTCCTCTCTTTTTTTTTTTTTTCATCAACAAAATGACATCATTTTGAATAATTGAAAGAAACTCTAGAGAATTAAACTCTAGAGGATCTGAATGCCTTCAATCCAATGGCTTCCAATTGCTTTTTTATCGAAGGAAAAATCTGCAGTATTATAAATTTAATATATATATATATATATATATTCAGAAAATTAAAAGAAAAACACATGTACAGGTTATAATTATTTTAGATAAAATTTATATTACACCAATTTTAAAGCTCACCATACAACTCAATTTGAGATAAATTTCAAAATATATTTTTATGATTCATAATATTTGTATTAATTAATTCCCTCACATTTCTAACCACAGTACACTGAAATCAAATCATATGATTGACAAAACATATCATATAATATAATCCATAATTGCTCAAAGTATCAATGTCCCACAAAGTCATATATTAGTAGTCAAATAACAATTTGAGGTTATGTTTGGATATTACATTTGAGAGCAAATTTACAAAGAAAAAAAAAATTCTCAATTTTATTAACAAATCTATTTCCTTTTTCTCCCACTTAAAAAATTGTTACATAAATTTAAAATCCAAACTGAGAATTAAATTTTTATTTTTATTTTTATAATTGATATGAATGAACTAAGAGAAGAAAAATTACATTTGTAAAAGTAAGATTTAAATTCAAACATCACATCAAAATTTATGTCAAATGAAGAATACAAAGTTTGGAATGAAGACTTCACAACTCGAGCTGAATCGTTAGTCATAAGCATGTCGTGTGAATACAATTACTCTTTCAAAATTCCCCCAAGTAGTTTCAAAATTTATAGCACCACCACCACACATCAATGCCAAAATATTCAAAGCTCTTTGTTCAACCTTGCCAGAGCCTCTTACATCCACCTTCGATCAACATCTCACTCTCCACATGGCTTTTCTTGTTCATCACACTTTCAACAAATTTAGATCTCGTTCCCAGCCAATGCCTTGACCATGAGCTATTGACATTGCTCAAATTGAAGCAAAGCCTCACATTTGACACTTACCTTTCCTCCTCCAAGCTCAAGTCCAAACTCATGTCATGGAATTCAAGTACTGATTGTTGTTCTTGGGCTAGTGCAACATGCAATGATAGCCATGTTATCGGTCTTGACCTCAGCAGTGAATCAATATCAGGTGGGATTGGCAACTCGAGCAATCTCTTTGATGTAACGCCCCAAAATAATACAATAAATATAACTCATATGCGGAATAAACATGAGAAACAACATACTTTCATATATTAGAGTTTACTGTTTAACAAACAATTAAATGCCTTGTAGGCTTACATCTTTCCAAGTCATTGCTTGGTTACACTAATTGAGTCTCGCTCATCACATCTTAAGCCCTTGGGTTTACAAATACCAACAAACACACAATAATACATAATTAAGAAGCTCTTGCTTCCCGAAAGTCCATCCACACTATTGCCTTGGAGGAAACATCTCATCTGCACCTGAAAAATGGTATTCCCTTATAGGGTGAGCCAACAGCCTAGTAGAAATAATCTAACACAGTTTATGAAGTTTAGCAAAGGTATAAATACCACGTATATAAACAATACCGATATGGAAGCATCCACAAGGCCTACATATCCAAATGCCACTGTAGACACCCCATTTTTGACCGTCCTCAAGACTTGGACGTCATCGTTTGAACACTCGATGATCATCCATACTCGTGTTCGTTTGGAGTTCCCGTAGGCCTCGGCCGCGCGCCTTGCCTCAGGATCTCTCAACTTGCTTGCTTTGTGCTTGGTTGTGGACCAAATACTTGTGTTTTTGCTTCTGAGGGAAGAGGGTGGCTTGTTTGCCATCCCCTCAACCCACCGGTCAAGGCTTGAGGCCATCGGCCCTTTTTTCCCTCCATCGGCCAAAAGTGTTGGCCGATCGGCACTATATTTGGTCGACCGGCCATTGCGTTGGCCGATCGGCCATTTTTGCTAGTCGAACTATGTTCATCTGCTTTATGCAGATATTTTGTGCCAGCTGGCACCCACTAGTGACCCCCTACATACACGTGTATGGAGGGATTTGCCCCTTGATTTAGCTTACTCAAGAAGCTTTGCTTTTGGTTCTCTATAAGAGAGAACCATCCCCTCACTCCTCAAGGGTTCAAAAAAATTAGGTTAGAGAGTTTAGATATAGTTTTGTATCTATCTCACCTTGTTTGATCTTGTTTTGTGCCTTAAAGTGTAGTATTGTCTTACTTTTGCATACAAACACACACTAGAACACCACCCCCTTGGAGCTGAGGTCTCTTGAGGTTGATTTTAGAGTTCTTGGACTGGTTTAAGCTTGAAAAATTTGCTGGAGTTGTGTTCTTGAAGGTGTTCTTCAAGGGTGAGCAAACTTGCTTTAGATACCCCTTTCTTGCTTAAGCTTTTAGCCTATCTTGCATATTGTTTTAAGCTTCAACTATAACTGATAAAAGTTCTAATTTTGTGTGCTTTAAAGCTTTGTCTAAGGTCATTTTGAGGTTTGGGATTGTTTCCCCCCCTCTTAGGCCTTGTTAGGCCTTGTTTCAAGCCATCTCTTTTGGCCCTTGCTTTGTGCTTTGCATGACCTTTCTACCACTGAAATCCAAAGGATTTTTAGTGGTGGAAAGCTGATTTTGGTGTCCTAAATAGGAGAGGGTCATCCTCTCTCCTTGTTGGAGGGTTTTGGATGGACTCTTCTTAGACATTATTAAAGGAATTATATACATGTTTACTGTGCTCAATTAAAAAAATCAAGGCATTTCTTTTTAGTTATGTCAGTATCTGATAATCTTCATGTGTGTGTGTGTTTTTTTTTCCTCTTCAGATTTCTTCATAGGAAATGCAAAAGGCCATATCAATTGTCAAACAAGAGCAGGAATAGGTGATGTGGCGCATCGGAGTTACTGATGGCAAGCACTGAAAAGAGAGAGAGAGACCTTGCGAGGGGTGGTGGCGGAGGAGCTAGTCATCGCTGGGTGGGGGGTTGTAGAATCGAGAATAATGACAGAGGGAGATAGATCGGTAGGGTGGTGGGAAGGAGTGAGGTGTCATTTATTGACGATTTGACACGATCATGCACTCAACTTTACACAAAAATACTTCATGTCCCCACTCTCTTTATCTCTCGACCCCACCACACCCACTATCCATACCTACTCCTTTGGCCAGAGTGGCATTGGATTAATTATTTGTGAGAGTGGTGGAACTCATTTCTCATGTTGGTTATTTGGTAATTCGATAGTACAATCACGTAGTGTTTTCTGATAATATGATTACTGAAAAGATAAAGTATTGATTATTTGTGTTAGATAATTGAGAAATATTAAGAGACACAATAAATAGTAATTGGTGAGCGAGCATGATCACATGGTACGCTGGAACTATTCTATAATTTTTGCTTATTTCTGTTTTCTTTCAAGGTAAATCATACTAACCTCTCTCAAGTAGGGATGTAAGAAAAATCAATAAAGCTGAGCCGATCGATCGAAACTGACTGAAATTGTTGTTTGCAATCTATTTTTCATAACATACGGTCTGTTTCGCTTTTGAAAGTTTTTATACCAATACAAACTGAACCGACCAAATATTATATTTAAATATTTTTATATTATAATTTCTTGAACATTATATGAGAAATAGCTAATATAATACACTTTTGTGATTAAATATAGGGAGAAAAATATTTATAAAGCAATTTTCATATATATTTTTTTATAAAATTCAATAATCTACTATAAAACCTTTTAAAATTTCATATAAATTTTTCTTTTATATCAAACTGACAAAATCGATAAAACCGAACCGTAGCATACAGTCTGTATCGGTTTCTCAATCATAAAAATTGAAATGATCGGTTTGGTGCTAAATATACTCTTAATACCAACCAAACCGTATCAACATGGTCATTATTAGAATCACAAGCTCTCAAAGCCCAAAGCACAGCTAACTTATTGTTTCCCAATGAGACCAAAGATATGCGAGATTGGGGTATCCACTCGCAATCATCTTCTTCATCCTTGTTCACTTCACTATCTTGGGGAGGTTTTTAGGATTAGAAACATCGAGACCAAAAATGACCCCAGGATCTCTAAACTCTACATAATATAGAATCCCATCTACAAAGGCCGATGAGATCTTGTTCCCACCAAAATTGTCGCTATAAAACTTCCAAGAATTAGCCTCAACATCAGAGCAAAATAGGTAGGGCGATCCAAAACAATGCATCAAAATCCTCTTACCACCGTCCAAAACAGCATGCCCAATTATCGAATCAGGCATCATGTCTGAAAAGTGGTGGTCATGCAACTTACTCCAACCACCCTGGTGATCCACTGTATCCAAAACCTCAACAAAAGGAGATACTATAATCCCCCCCCTCTTCCACATCTTAAGTTGCAATCCCACAGCATAGATCTTTGTGTTTATGGTGATAAAGTGAGTGCCCACTCTTGGTACAATCATGGAAAGGCCTATCTTCCAGCTATCGTTTGGATGAAGCGTGTCGATGTAACATACATCACTGAAGGCTGGAGGAATATAGTCATACGTATCTAGATTTGCACCGCCAAGAACATATACAATGGAGCCAATGACAGCGATTGAAGAAACAAACTGGCCCATTAGTGATTGGGGAAAAATTGGATAGAGAAGTTTGTTCTCAAGCATTGTCGAATCATTCTTGATTACATACTAGTTATAGCCATTTGTTATCCTTACGCAGAAGTATATGGATGCATCTTTAGACAAATCTCTCAATCGCAGAGTGGTTGAGTTTGACATTTCCACTCTAGAAGGGAGGTCTTCAATTGAAAAACAACAAATTCGTCTACTTAAGAGAGAAAAATGAAACCATTATGAGATTCAATAGTTACAAATAGTGGAAAAATGATATGCAAATAGAAAATTCATATAAAAAGTCCCACAAGAATGATGTGGTAGTGGCATTTTGGAAATTGTAATTCAAATTAGTGGACTTAAAAAATACTATAACTTTTTTCGAACTATACAAAATTTATAACTTTGCTCAAAAAGGATGCATCTTTAGACAAATCTCTCAATCGCAGAGTGGTTGAGTTTGACATTTCCACTCTAGAAGGGAGGTCTTCAATTGAAAAACAACAAATTCGTCTACTTAAGAGAGAAAAATGAAACCATTATGAGATTCAATAGTTACAAATAGTGGGAAAATGATATGCAAATAGAAAATTCATATAAAAAGTCCCACAAGAATGATGTGGTAGTGGCATTTTGGAAATTGTAAATCAAATTAGTGGACTTAAAAAATACTATAACTTTTTTCGAACTATACAAAATTTATAACTTTGCTCAAAAAATCTATAAATTGAACAAAAAAAAGTATAACTTTCAAAAATTAACATTTCTCTAAAGACCAAAAAATCGTAACTTCGCTCTATAACATTGATCAAAAAAATATAACTTTCAAAAATACCATAAACTTTTCTCTAATATCTAAAGAGACAAAAATCGTTACTTTGATTTTCTAGTATGCATTCATTTAAGATAAAGTTTCTGAAATAAAGTAATAATAGTTAGCTACTTTCATAAGGAAATAAACATTTCTATATTTCTTGCAAGAAATTGAAGGGCAACTTACCATGCTACAATGGGTTGTACAAAAAATGTAACATTCTTACATTTTTTTTTCCATCATTATCATCCTAAACAAAAGTGGAATTTTTATTTTTATTTTTAAATTTTTTCCCTTTCTCACACTTTCCACTGCTTTCATCCTAACAATCTTTCCAACAAATAGGACAATGGGTTCAAACAACTTGGAAAATTGTTCTTCCAATAGGAAATAAATCAAAGATAAAAGGGTAAATTACACTGACACCCCCTAAATTTCTTTGAAATCACACTGACACCCCCTTTATGCTCCAAAATCACATTGACACCCCGTATCAAGTAACACCATCAATTACAATGGTAAAGTTACTGTAATGCCCTTTGTTTATTTACTTACATTTTATATAAAATAAATGAGATAATAAATAGGAAGAGGGCATCGTCAAAAACTACGCAACTCCCTCCACCTCCGCAACCATTGTCCATTGCCATTGGGGTTTGATTAAACTGCGTCGGTGGCCAGGAATGGGCAAGTGGTTATGGCTACGGTAGAGAGAAAGGGAATGGCTAGGCAAATCCAGAGGGAAGAACCTCCAATATGGGTAACGAGCAACCTAGCACATAGCTTGATCAATTTCCATTCCAATCCTCTCACTTCTCGTCTCTTTTATTTGATTTGTCTTCTTTCTCTCTCGTCCTAGCAATTTTTTTTCCCCCTAAACAAATGGTTGATTGATTCTGGGTTTGGTTTGGGGATATGAGGGATTGGATTGATTATTGGTTTTATATGGAAGGAATGAAATGGTGGTATCTAGGAGGATTGAGTTTGGATGGGTGTAATGGTGGGTAATGCAAGTTTGCAACTAGAGGAGGAAAGTGACGTTGTGATTGTTATAGATGTATGCATATTATATGTACATATATTTTGTGTATATATATATTTGTTAAAACTAGATTTTGTAGAATGAAACTATTGAAACTCTGTTATGGGCATATATATTATTGTTTACATTTGAAGCTCTATAATTGTTGAATCTCTCTTTAATTGTTGAAATCATATATTGCTTGTTATCTGATGTGTGTAGTGGAATATTGGGATAGATGGCTGCCCCTAATTACAATGGCATGGTGATAGTAGAGTTCTTTCGTTGTTGGGTTTGCATGTTTTTTTTATGTATATACAACTTTTGTACATGGTGATAGTTGAGTTCTTTCGTTGTGGGGTTTGCATGTTTTTTTTTTTTTTTTTTTTTTTTTTGTTTTTTTTTTTTTGTGTATATACAACTTTTGTGTCATACAAGTTTGACTAGGAATCATGGCCTCCATTTTTCAGTTTTCTCTCTAAAGCCTTCTCTATGAAATTGTAGTTGGTCTTTATATGATGATGGGTTTTTTAATGATGGTGATATATGTGTGTGTGTGTGTGTGTGTGCAGGTTATGTAATTGCGGAAAAGAGAAGGAATGGGAAAGGACAAAATAGAAGGGTAATTCATTTTAAATATTTCTTGTTTTGATGTCATCATTTTCCGTTAGGTTAATGGACGATTTATTGACAGATTGACTTAAATGTTACACATATTTTAAAAGTAAGGAAGGTCAGTGGTATTTCAAGAAATAAAGAGGGTGTTAGTGTGATTTCAAAATAATAGAGGGGGATTTTAGTGTAATTTACCCAACATAAAATATCATACTAACCTTTTCATGGTTCTAGAAAAGCCTCCAAGCTTAAGAGGGAAAACAATAATTCATGTATTCTCTTATCATCAATATACTTTGAAAAGAGAATGTTGAAATTTATTTTATCAAACATAAGCTTCATGTGGATTGAAAGTTCACTACAACAAAAACACATTTTAGTGACACCATACTAGTGGCATGTTCTTAAAAAATGTCACAAAAAGAATATTTGGTGGCATTTTTTAGAAAAATGTCATAGAGCCACAAACATAGGCTCTAGTGGCATTAAAATTAAAAAAAGTGTCACTTCACTATAACAAAAATGTCACAACAACAAATTTACACTTTAGTGACACTACACTAATGGCATGTTTCTAAAAAACGCCACAAAAATAAAAATTGGCATTAAATGTTTTAGAAAAATGCTACAGAACCACAAACATATAAGGCTCTAGTGGCATTTCAATAAAGAAATGTTACATCAATTTTATGGCATTTTATAAAATAATGATACAAAAAATTATGTTCGTGACATTTACCAACAGATGCCACTAAACTTTTGTAGCAATGGCATTTTTTAAAAAATTTCAGGACATTAGGTTGGTGCAAATTACTTTTTATGACACTTAGGTGAAAAGTGTCATAAACAAATATTTTATAGCATTTTGAGAAATGCTACTAAGCCAAAAACTTTCCAAGCTTATAATGGCATTTTTGAAAAAATAAAAAAATGCCAATATATTTTCTAAATTTTTAAAATGCAGTAAATGATTAAAAATAAATAAATAAAACTCAATATACACAACAGGAAAAAGCACATTCGGCGAGTAAATTTCCTGACCAAAAAAAATTTGGTCACTGAAAGTATAGCTTTCAGCGACCAAAACAGCATTAGTAGCCAAAAGTAAAGCTTTTTGGCGACTAAACAATTTTAGTAGCCAAAAGTTTACAATTGGCGACTAAAACTAAGTTTGGTCGCTGATTATATGGGTTTTAGTGACTAAAAAATTTTTAGTAGCCCAAAATAAAGTTTTTTGGCGGCTAAAAAAATTTAGTAGCCAAAAGTCTACAATTGGCGACTAAAAATAAGTTTGGTTGCTGATTATATGGGTTTTATCGACTAAAAAAATTTTAGTAGCCAAAAGTCTACGATTGGCAACTAAAAAATAAGTTTAGTCACCAAAAGTAGTCATTTTTAGCGCGGGAGAACTAAAATCCTAAGGCGGGAATTAAATTTTTTGGCGACCAAAATTTTGATAACTGAAAGTGCATCTTCGGCGACCAAATCCAATTTTAGTCGGCAAAAGTTAAGTTTTTTAGCAACTAAAAAACAATTAGTAGCCAAAAATATAGAATTGTCGACTAAAAAATATTTTTAGTCGCCAAAAGTGGTCTTTTTTTATTTTGCTAGTAAATAGTTTATTTTAAATAAATTATGTTCAATAAAATAATTATGTTTATACATATACTTTTATATTAATATGGATGTATGTACTATATAAATAATATATGTTGCATATATAATCATGCGGTGCTATAGAGGTGTAGTGGGAAGAGTGTGGTGTATAAGGTTTATGGTGCGGGAAGTTGGCGATTCGAGTCTCCGCAAGAGCGGATCAAATTGTTCTACAACGAATTATCGTCACGAATGGCACTTGATAGTGTCACAAATAGTGCCTACCATGACATTAAAGTGTCACTGAAAGGTTTTAGTCTTGATGGTGTAATGACACTTATAAATGTCACTAACTCTCTTTTTAATGGCGCTTGATAGTGTCACAAATAATATCTACCATGACATCAAAATGTCATTGAAAGTTTTTAGCCATGATGGTGTAGTGGCACTTGCAAGTATCTACCATGGCACAGATACAAATGGCACTTGTTCAAAATATCACAAGACTAAAAAATGTCATTAAACCAATAATTTTGTGGCACTTTCAAATGTCACTAAACTAAGAAAATGTTATAGTGGTTCAAATTAAAATCATATAACAGCTGATTTGAAGCAATTAAAACATTTCTTTTTAGTTGTTCACACTTGTTCTGTTGGTTGGAGATTATCTTGCTGACTACTCATGCTTAAAAAAAGATACAAACAAGTGCAGTTCAGGCACCATTTGACTAGCATTATTCAAACTACTATTTTTGTGTGTGAACCAATACCTAATTTCGCTTTTCCTAAGAAAGAAAATTAAAAATCAATCAAACAAAGGATTTACTTTCACACTTACAACAAAATAGCATTTGGCTTAACATGCTACTAGCTGAAATCTACTTAATTCAACCAGAACATTAAGCACTAAAGATTACCAAAAACACTTGAGATGGTTGTCTTCCCTAACTAACAAATTGAGAGAGGCCTACCACAAGTTGTAGCTACTATATGTGAATTTCACTAAATATATTTTAGAAGAAATCCCTGAAGATTATCTTAAATCAATCATAAGTTTTCAAGACATAAACGCAATGAAAATATAGTTCCAAAATACTTTTATTTAAATTGCTAGCAAACTAATACATTTTTACAACCATCTAAAAATGCAATCAAAATTCAAAGAACATAATCAGCCACTATTACACAACCACTCCCACTTACCCTACAACACTTACAACTCACAAGATACTACAAATATTTATAAAATTAAAATTACACATCACATTAAAACAAGAGAGAGATACCAAGGGATGGTAAGATGGAAATTGGCAACAACACGAGGGCAACAGTCTATGATTTAAACGCAGAGAGAAATCAAATTACCTGATTCTAGATAGAGGTCGCAACGCAAAAGGGTTGGGGCTGGGGTTGGGGTTGGCGGTGGCGTAATGGTCGTTGTTGGTAAATCGGTGGCGGTGACTTTGGATTCCCAACAGTATAGCGGTGGTCCGGCTGTAAGAGAAACGCGAGGGAAAAGAAGAGATCAGGTAAACAGGGATAGACCGTGAGAGAGGGATCAAAGGAAGGAGTCAGTGAGATAAAGGGTTTAGATACAACCACACCGGAGAGAAGGAGGAGGAAAACGAGAGGCCAGAGGTTCATGAACCACCTTATCATCTATCTATACTATATCTATACTATTATAAAGTGAACACATAATATGGTGTCCTGAAGCTTGTTTTACTCTCCTCATGCCATGTGGCAGTGTTTTTTATTTTTTTTAAAAAAAGAGCTTGTTTTACTCTCCTCATGCCATGTGGCAGTGTTTTTTATTTTTTTTAAAAAAAGTTAAACAAAGAGATGGACAAGGCTTGAACCCATGACCATGGGTTTAAGTATGAAGACTCATACCACTTAAGCTAAGTACACATTATAATATTAATTTCATTATTATTTTCTTTTATTCCTATTTATTTAATTTGCACACACATCGTGTGTGCCCAACCGCTAGTATATTATATATGTGTGTGAGCATTTAGATTGGTTTCTTGAAGCTTCATCTCTTCTCATGCCAAGGGTCCAATGATTCATTATATATAAAAAAAAAAAGTTAGAGAAGAGAATTGGCCAAGACTTGAACTCAAGACCACAAATTTGATAAGAAAGATTCTTATCATCTGAGATTACAACAAATATATGTTAAATATGTTACTTATTTTTATTTATTTAACTTGCACACGCATCGCTTGTGCCAACCACTAGTATATATATATATATGGGAGCTGTTTAAGTATGCAACCCCCTGAAAGTTGCACACCATGTGCAACCTAATTATTAGCCCTCATTTTCCCCACTTCCCTCACTCTCTCTGGGGTGTTTTGGAAAGATGGTAAAAAGTTGGCCTTTGGCTTTTTACTAAGTTTTTTGGCTTTTTTGGAAAATGATTTGGGAAGTTGGTAAAAAGTTATTTTTGGCTTTTTTGGTTGATATTTATTTATGATGTCGCATCACAATAAAATAACCAAACTACCCCACCCAATTTAAAAAATTTACATGTTCACCCATGTATAACCCTAAATAATATAAAGGGTATAATTATAATTTCTCATGTAGCTTTTTTTCACCTTGCCAAATGGCTTCTCGCTAAAAAAAGCCGACTGTAGCTCCTTTTTTTCCAACTACAAACACAGCTTTTTACCAATGTTGCCAAAAGACCACTCAGTGTATGTTTTAAGAAAAAAATTCAAATCAAATTTTATCAGTTTTAATAATTAAAGTAATAAAAAAAATTATGAATTTATAAATATTTTGTGAATGTACCATTGATTTACAATTTTCCCATGAGTTAATGAACCTATTTTCTTTAATTTATTGGTTTACTTTTTTACTCAATTATTTGATTTTATGTATTGAATCATATATTATAATTTTTAATTACAACTTATATGGTGAAAATAATTTAAATAAGTATAAAAAAATTAATTGCCTTGAAACTAAAGAAAAATTTGTTTTAAATACTTGCCTATAAATTATGGGTCTTGTTAACAAGTGCCCTTAAGGTACAATAAAAGACAAAAAAAATTAAAAATACAAGACACTTTTTACTAAATTCAACACATTTTTACTGAAATTAATACTTTTTAATAGTTTTATAGATTTTTAAGATACTTTATACACACTTCCTAACATTAAACAATGCATAAGAGGAAAAATTATCATATAGGTCCACCTCATATCTTATGTGATATGCCCTTACAATTCTATTGCTTACATACACATTATTTTTTATTTTTTCTCCTATGTATTACATAAAACAATCAATTAAATTGAAAGACACGCAACCTAATTAGAATTCTTGAAAGACGAAATAATTCATCGCATTAGAAACACTTGTTAGTTTTTGCCATAAATTATTAATTTAAAATAAATCGCAGCAAACAAGTGCGTAACCTCAACCTACTAAATCAATGACACCTGGTGAAAAATTGCCTGCCCTAACCAAATTGATAATCTCCAAATTTGGTATAGTCAAATAAACTTGTGGTTGAGCATTTGAAGCTCCTAACTGCAATGACTCAAAAGATTGACTTCCAAAGATTGGTGTCAATATAAAATTTCAGGTTAATTATACTTAATATTTTTGTATTTTTATTAAAGTTTCACTTTAATTACTTAAATTTAAATCAAGATGCAATTTATCCTTCCGTCCATCCTATATCAATGAAGCTAATGAAAACTAAAAGTGGAGAAGCTAAAGTGAAATTTTGATACAAGTACAAACATTAAAGTGTGATTTTAAAATAAAACTGTAAGAATATTAATGAAGCGAGAAAAATGTCACATTTATTTAGATGATAAATTCTATCAACATTGTTAACGTCAAATCGATAAAATAATGATATTGCAATTTAACTTATAAGGAAGTAAATGAATTAAAATAAAATTTCAGTAGAAATATAGAGGTGTTAAGTGTAATTATTGGGAAAATTTTTAGGCTTCTACAAAGCTCCTAACATCTCCAATTATCTAACTGTTCAACAAAAGTTTTTAAATCAACTGTTTCTTTTTCCTTAATTTTATTTATTTTTCAAGTGATTATTTTTTATTATCCACAAATGAAGAAAATAAAATATTCTTCTTTATACCTCTAATTTGGAAAATTATTAGGGTGGGTTTTTTGGTATGAGACACACGGTGAGAAGCTTTTAAACTCAAAAAGTAAAAAAATTGTAAAATAATTTTTAAAAAAAAGTTAACAAATTCAATTTCATATTAAAAAGTTAAATAATATATATCAATCAATCACCCTTTTTTTTTACAACTATTTATTCAATCAAAAAAAATTATTCTAGATTCGTTAACTTTTTTCACTACATAAAAAATTAAAAAATTTATTGAAAAAACCAAAGTCCCAAATGGGCACTAAAAATTCGATCCTTGCGTAATACACAAAAGTCAATGTGCTAATCATACTTGTAATTACTTCCTCTAATTTGTGATAAGAAAATGTTACAAGTCCTAAATTTTCTACTAAATAAATCACTAAATGTCTTATATGAGTGTGGGATTTATAAAATTGCAGACTCCACACTCATGTAAGATATTTGGTTATTTATTTGGTGAAAAATCTGATATGTTTAGCATTACCCTTTGTGATAATAATAGTGTAAGCACATGCACGTCCTTGTTTGTGATGGCATTAATGGACTAAGTGAGGACAATTTCATTGGATTCTACAAAGTTGGTAAACATTTGGTATTAATTTAGGGCTTATTTGATTAGTAAGATCATAGTAGATAATTGAGATTATTAATGTTGAATTTTTGTTAGGTTTGGTTTGTATGCATATTTGTATACTAAATGATTAATGTTTATCTACTAAATATATATATATATTTGTATACACAAAAGTATTCAAATTTATTTTTGTATGCATTGATCATACTAAGTTTAAAAATTCAAACAGGTATTGGTTTGTATGCATTGATCATACTAAGTTTTTGATTTTTTCAAACAAGTGATTTGTGAAGTTGATACAAATTTATTTTTGACTTTTTTTATTAATATTTGTTTATGATGTCAAATCACAACAAAATAACCAAACTACCCACATTCAATTTAAAATATTTACAATTTCATCTATGTAACACATTTTGACTATTGAGGGGTAGAATTGTAATTTTACTAGTGACTGGAAACTAATTTTTCAAATATCATTAAATATAAAAAAGTCAACTTTTAACTTTTGCTATAAATGCACAACCGTAACTAAAAGCCAAATACGAAAGAGGCTTTTTTTAATGCCTTTTATCTTTTCAATTTAATTTGTTTTGTTTTGTTTTGTTTTTCAAAGATAATCCTATATTCCAATTATTAAAAAGAGGTAAATTACATTTACCTTTTAAAATTTGAAAAACATACAGCAAACTTTATAATTTTGATATATAAATGCATTGACATATTTTTAATAAAGTTAAAGAGGTAAAAATTAATACAAATGGTATGAATTGACAAATATATATAAAGTAAAATATATTTTTTAATATAAAAGAGATGTAAATGTTATTTTTATATGACTAATAAATTTCTGATATAAATAATTAAATATTATATGAATTAAAAACTTTAAGTCAATATATTATAATTTTTTTAAATTTATTATATTTTTTCTAAAGGATTGAGTAATTTCAAATTTTAAGGAACTTATGTCTCGTTTGTCAATTATATATTTTAGTTAAAAAATTAAAAAATAATTATAAATTATCACATCACTCTCTTTATTTTTTTACGTATTTTTTATAAAAAATTAAAAAATTACTAAAATAACATGTTACGAGTCTTAAGTATAACAACAATACTAGGAATACTTACAATTTTTCTAACACACTTGTAAATTTTGATAAAATTAATCATTGTTAGTGTCTTAATAAGATTGTTAGAATTCCTAATATTTTTCGAAGTGTAATTCAGTGTGTTTGGTTTGAGTTTTTTGGATTAAGTTTTTTGAAAATTGAGTTTTTTGATTTTTGTTTTTTGTTTTTAGTGAATATTTTTAAAATTTTAAACATTTTTTTTTACTTTTTTAAATGCACCTTATTTAGATGTATCTAAAAAGTAAAAAATTTATAAAAAAAAATTTTAAAAAATTAATAAATATATACAAATATAAAAAAATATACTGAATTTTTGTATTTTTTTTTATTTTTGATATTTAGTGAATTTTTAAAAGATTTTTTTTATAATTTTTTTACTTTTTAAGTATATTTATATTAGATGTGTCTAAAAAGTAAAAAAATTACTTAAAATATTAAAAAAGTCAGTAAAAACAAAAAAAAATATAAAAATAAAATTTTCTAAAAAATATTTTTTAAAAAATAGAACCAATCGATCAAGCTGAATTATATTTCCTAATCAAACCGTGCTTGCACTTTCTAGTCAGTTGGTAAAGAAGTCAATAGACTCGTCTAGAAACTTCGCATATAGTTAAAAATTATGGGAGCCAAGTAGCCGGCTATTTCTTTCCACTTCGAGCCTCTTCTCTCATCTCATCATCTCTCTCCTTAAAACCCTAAACCCTACCAAAACCCCCAAACGAAACCCACAACCTCCCTTAAATCCCTCTCACGTTTCTTCGATTGTTTCGACCAATTGATTGGATTTCCACTCTCTAATGGCGACCGCCGTGTTGCTCAGATCTCTTCGTCGCCGCGATCTCCCCTCCGCTTCTCTCTCTGCCTACAAATCCGTAAGTACTCATTTTTCAACACCGCCTTGTTCTCCATTCATTTGATTTATTCATTGTTGATATCAACTACCTTTTCTCATCTGGGTTTTGATTTTTAACACTATTTTTGTTTCCTGATAGAATAAAATTCATTTTGTGTGTGTGTGTGTGATTCCTTTTTGGGGTTCAATTTCAGTTTTAATTCTGGGTTTCTGTTCTCGTAGATTTTTTCATTTTCTGGCCCTAGTAATATATGAGTTTTACTTAGCTGCACCTTTTACTCCATGGGTAGTATGCATAATGTTGGGATTGTTTGTTCCTTAAACTACAAATTGATTTTTCATGATTTAATGGGGTTGAATTGTTTTAACTCTTGAATTGTGGTGGCATGTGATTCTAATTTTCCAGTCTTCTTATGGTGGTGATTTTAGTAATTATATCAACACGATGCCTTCTCCAAGGTAATGGGGAGTGGTGGTGCATATTTAGTGAAATTTAGCGAGTCCTGTCTGTCACATGCGTGTCTTGTTTAATCACTAAGTTCTTCTGTGCTTCAACCAACTTTGATAGCTAGTGTTTCCAATAATGATGTGTTCCAGGCTTTCTATAATTTGATTCCTCTGTATAAAGAATTTTGTACAGCAGATTTAGATTCCACAAGCGTTCATTTTTTTATTGTAGTATTTAGTTGTCGATCATATACCTGTATATACGATACAAAAAAATTATATGGACTTTTTGATGCTCAGAGCATTTATAATGGATAATTGGTTAGTCTTTAAGATTTATAGTTGGTCCAATTTTAATGTACGGAGCCACATGACTGAATGTTATAATTTTTAATGTCTTTTCAGTTGACTGGAAATGCCAAGTCGTCATGGGCTTTCTCACCTATGGGTCACAAATGGGCAAGTTTGGCCAGACCATTTAGGTATTATCAGATAATACTTCTCTCTCTTCAAGTGTGCTCGTTATCTTCTTTTTGCTTCTGACAAATTTTCCTCCTGAAACAGTTCAAAGCCTGCTGGAAATGATGTTATTGGCATTGACTTGGGTACCACAAACTCATGTGTTTCTGTAATGGAGGGCAAGGTTAGATATATTTTGGTCTCCAATGTTCATATTTGTTTTGATGTTATGTTACAATGCTGATCAACCCTCGTCATTATTTGTAGACTCCCAAAGTGATTGAAAATGCTGAGGGATCTCGGACTACACCATCAGTGGTTGCCTTTAACCAAAAGGGAGAGCTTCTCGTCGGTACCCCTGCCAAACGTCAAGCTGTGACCAACCCAACAAATACGATTTTTGGGACTAAGCGTCTCATTGGTAGACGTTTTGATGACCCCCAGACACAGAAAGAAATGAAGATGGTTCCATACAAGATAGTCAGGGCTCCCAATGGAGATGCTTGGGTTGAAGCTAATGGGCAGCAATACTCTCCAAGCCAAATTGGAGCGTTCATTCTGACCAAGATGAAAGAAACTGCAGATTCATATCTTGGAAAGACTGTCACAAAAGCTGTGATCACTGTCCCAGCTTATTTCAATGATGCTCAGAGACAAGCAACAAAGGATGCTGGACGAATTGCTGGTCTCGATGTGCAGAGAATCATTAATGAGCCTACTGCTGCTGCACTTTCCTATGGTTTGAACAATAAGGAGGGTCTTGTAGCAGTTTTTGACCTTGGTGGTGGAACCTTTGATGTCTCCATTTTGGAGATATCTAATGGTGTTTTTGAGGTATGCAGATCACTTTTTATTTAAGCCGCTGTTCTTCAATCTTCACTCAGATGTACCCTCAATTAACTTTCTCACATGCAGGTGAAAGCAACAAATGGGGACACATTCTTGGGAGGAGAGGACTTTGACAATGCTCTGCTGGAGTTTTTAGTGAGCGAGTTCAAAAGAACTGAGGCTATTGATCTGTCAAAAGACAGGCTTGCTCTCCAGAGGCTTCGGGAAGCTGCTGAGAAGGCTAAGATCGAACTGTCATCAACATCTCAGACTGAGATCAATCTGCCATTCATAACAGCTGATGCCTCTGGTGCAAAGCACTTGAATATCACATTGACCAGATCAAAATTTGAGACTTTGGTGAACCACTTAATTGAGAGGACTAGAAGCCCATGCAAGAACTGTTTGAAGGATGCTGGCATAACAACCAAGGAGGTGGACGAGGTTCTTCTTGTAGGAGGAATGACTCGCGTTCCAAAAGTGCAAGAAGTGGTAGCGGAAATATTTGGCAAGAGCCCAAGCAAAGGGGTAAACCCCGATGAGGCAGTTGCAATGGGAGCAGCGATTCAAGGTGGTATTCTTCGTGGAGATGTTAAGGAGTTGCTTCTCCTTGATGTCACTCCTCTCTCCCTTGGTATCGAGACACTTGGTGGTATCTTCACTAGGTTGATCAATAGGAATACAACCATTCCAACAAAGAAAAGCCAGGTGACTCTTCATTCCTCAAACTTCAACTTTATTTCAAGATTGGTTTCTATTATTAGGAGTGGTATGTTGTTTGAAGACTTCATTCTTTATATATACAGTGATTGTTGCACGAGGCATTACAGCTGTGATTTTTTCATTATAATGGAAATGAACCAGGGTATTTTCTTATAAACAAAATTAGTTAATTGAATAAGAGTAATTATAGAAATAGAATACTAAGGCCCGTTTGGGAACAGGCTAATTTAGTAACTTTTTGGCTATTTGGTTAAAATATGAGCTACAAAAAACTAGTATGTTTGGGATGATTTTTTGGTTTTTTACGAAAAGATGTGCAAAAAGTAGAGAGAAAAGAGAATCTTTGAGTTTTTGGTATGAGTTGTTGGCTTTTTGGCTTTTTTAGTAACTTTTTGACTTTTTTAGCTAAACCGGCCCTTCCCAAACGAGGCCTAAGCCTTCATTTGGCAATGAATTTTTTAGTTGACTTTTTGGTTTTTTTGATTTTTTTAGCTTGAGATTTTTTTGTTCGTTTGGTATTTTTGGTTGGCTTTTTTGGCTTTTTTGCTTTGGAATAGTGATTTTTTTTTTTTTTTTTGTCTTTTTTGATTTTTGGCTTTTTAATGATTTTTTTGACTTTTTTTTTTGTCCTTTTGTGATTATTGAGCCCAAAAGGAAAACCAAACGCCACCAAGGAGTAAAATTAGCAATGTTTGTAGGTAGGTACTGTTTTTCTGATTGGACTTGTTGTATCAGGTGTTCTCAACAGCAGCGGACAACCAAACTCAGGTGGGTATTAAAGTATTGCAAGGAGAGCGTGAAATGGCATCTGACAATAAAATGCTGGGTGAGTTTGAGCTTGTAGGCATCCCACCGGCTCCTAGAGGTCTGCCTCAGATAGAAGTCACTTTTGATATTGATGCCAACGGAATTGTCACGGTTTCCGCAAAGGACAAGACCACTGGGAAAGAACAGCAGATCACCATTCGTTCTTCTGGAGGTCTCTCAGAAGATGAGATTGAGAAGATGGTCAAGGAAGCTGAGATGCATGCTCAGAGGGATCAAGAAAGAAAAACACTCATCGACCTCAAAAACAATGCAGACACCACTATTTACAGTATTGAAAAGAGTTTGAATGAGTATAGGGACAAAATTCCGAGTGAGGTTGTGTCGGAGATCGAGTCTGCTGTTGCAGATTTGAGGAATGCAATGGGGAAAGATAACATTGACGAGATTAAAGCCAAGCTTGATGCTGCAAACAAGGCTGTTTCGAAGATCGGACAACACATGTCAGGAGGTTCTGGCGGTGGTTCATCTGGAGGTTCACAGGGTGGTGACCAGGCTCCTGAGGCAGATTACGAGGAGGTAAAGAAGTAGGTGGAGAAGCTGACAATGAGAGATAAAACTTGTCTTTTGTTTTCATTGTGTAATGCTCTTTCTTCTTTAGCGGCTTTTTATCTAAAACTTGGAGCCTGGGTGTACTGCATGAAGTTCCAAATTTATGTGATAATGTTGATGCACATTTGAAACTCTTTTGCGGAAGAAATTTTCCTGCAGAAATCTGATGTAGTGACAGACTTTGGTGATCACCACCTTGTTGGTAAGTGTAGTTTAGTGAATATTTTTGTAGAAGAAATTTTCTTGCTGAAATCTGATGTATAGCTATTACTTTTGGGGATCATTGGTTTGTTATGGTGTCTTTTGAAATCTTCATTGTAAGGTATCTTTTGATGTAGCTATTGCTGCTCTATTGGGTCCTATGAGTTGAGAGCTTCTGTCTTGCCTGCTTTTACACATCCAGCTTCATAGTGAATATTTTCGGACGGTTCTCCATTTTGGAGAATTGGTCAGCATAATAGAGTATATTACATGTATCGGTGGGCAAAAATTTTTTTGAAAGTATAATCTATTAATAAATTTTGTAAAATTTTATTGGAAAATTAACATAACTGGATAATTTTTAAAAAAGAAAAAAGAAAAAAAAAACAAATCAATGGGAAGTTTTTTACATATTAATAATTAAATTTGTAATTTTTTTTTTTATGAATGTGTATTTTTTTTCTTGACTTTATTGATATGTAATAACTCCAATTTTATTCATTCCTTTCTGTGTATAAATTTCTATAATCTTGACAAAACTACAATGGGACACATTGGGTATGAGAGCTCAACCTCTCAAGAGAAAGAGAGACACGAAATAATCTCCTTTGGTGATAGCTTTTGATGTGAAATATGAAATTTTTCTTTGGTACAAAGTAATTCTTGGATATTATATTCTGAAATTAATCTTAACCGTTAGATTTTGATGAATAAAAAGTATAAGCATGTACAAAATCGGATAAGAAAATGAAGTGATCTTGCAGTTTAACCGACCACAACGTGATCTTGTCTGCCTTTAAATTTGATTGTGTTTATTATACCGGCCTTTTTGGAGTTCCACTATTTTAATGGCTTTTAGATTTTATTTATGAGAGAGATGAAAAAATATATTTTTTTGGAATATTTTTTTTGTTCTATGAAAAAATGTTTTGTGAATTTATTTTTATTTTTATTTTTTTTTCAGCTGTATGATTTTTTAAGCCAAAATGTAAAGTTTCTAAATGGGACCACAATGTGTATATTTAGGAGTTGTTTGAAGTGTTTTAAATAAGTGTATTTTTTAATTTTTTGGACTAAAAAATTGAAGAAAAAAATATGGTTGTTTGGATTAACTTTTTGACTTTTTACAAAAAAATGTGTATTAAAAAATTGTATAAATTAATGTGTAGGAGAAGATAAGAACAGTAGGCAGTAGGCTGTATCGTCTGATGATAAGAAATGGTTGCCTACTTTTTGGACATTGCATTGGACGGTGTTGTTCGGTTCGTAGAGGCCATCACGGGTCCCGTTTTGATAATCTGAACTGATCAATATGTAGAACTCGTCGAGTGCTATATGCCTGTAAAAAATCATGTTGATCAGATATCGATAGCTATCTGATCGGATTAGTTTTTTTCAACCGTTAACTATAACACCATCTATTTTTTTATACAAAACTGATTTAATCATGTAGTTAGCGATATCCAATCAACGTGATTTTTTACAAAAATATAGTGTCCGACGAGTTCTACATATTGAACGGTTCAGATTATCAAAACGGGACCCGTGATAGGCCCCCACGGGCAGAACAACACTGTGTGCACCCTACTTGTGCAATTTTTCCAAATCATTTCAGCCACTCAACAACAGTCTGTGGGACGGTTCAGACTGTGTTGTAATAATTTATGTATAATTTTATTTATTTTTTTGTGAATAGTAATAATTTTTTAACTTTTTTTTTGGTTTTTTAGATTTTTTTAGGTATCTCAAACTAGCCCTTACTTGCAACTAAAAATTATCACAATTAGTGATGAGAGCTGTAGTTTGGTTTAGGATAAATTATAAATACACCCTCTGAGAGTTATTTAAAATACAGATTGTCCTCTGTAATTTAAAAAATTGTAAATATTCTCTTATTATAATTTTTTATTTAACAAAATTAACTAAAAAAATAAAATTCATAATTGTTCTCCTATACAATAATAAAATTACTTAAATTATTAATTGAAACATATTTTTAACATCATTAAAAGCTGTTAATTGACTTAATGATTTATTAATAAAAAATACAATTTGTTATAAAATTAGAAATCTCAAAGGGTGGAATGTAATTTTTAAAATTACAAGAGACAATTTATATTTTAATCAAATCTCAAAGAATGTATTTATAATTTATCCTTTAGTTTAACTGATGTAGCTTATAAGATAAAAGAGAAATTAAATTTTAGTGTAATTTTTAAAAGTCATTATAGATTTATGAGAAAGTTTTTAATTTTAATTATTAATATTTATAAAATTTATCATTGATTTGTAATTATGTTTTCAAAACACCTAATTTGATATTTTGCCTAGGATAAAAATTGAAGTAAGTTCAACATAATTAATTATTGAAAAATTTGTGACATGATGTGTGTTTAGATTATCACTAAAACAAATAAATTAAAAATTGATAATCTAAACACAAAAATTAAAAACATTATTTTTCTAACTTTATTTTAATCTTATAAAATTATAAGTAAAAATAGTACTACACAATAAAAAAAAAAAAAAAAAAAAGAGAAGAAGAAAAAAAAGAGAGGGAAATAACAAATTAGTTATACTTTTGAAAAATAGTTACAGATTTATGATAAATTTTATACATTTTAATAAGAAATTTTTATTAATAAATCTCATTTAGAAGTATTTTAAAACTCCCATTTAATAATTAAAGTCGCAAGTTTTTATTTATTTATTATAAATTTGTAATTATCTTGCAAAAGTAACTACTGATTTGTAAATTTTGCAAAAAAAAAATAATAATAATGAGCGATGGCCTGGAAGTAAATGTATTTACCTTGCAGGGGTTAAACTATGGCAATATATACAGAACTCAAAATTCTTCCTTCCTCCTGTGAAAGCCCGGCCCGAAACGAATAACATCAACCCTTCTCATAAACCCTAGACATTCGAACCACAGGAAACAATCTCAATCCTCATAAACCCTAATCTCTCTCTCTCTCTCTCTCTCTCTCTCTCCAAGGTTAGTTCTTTCTTCATCTTCTTCAGTTTTATTTTGACAAAACAGCTGTTTGGTTGCTGAGAAATTGCCTGGAAAGGAGAGAAAACAAAAATATTCCTTTTTTATTTGCCTGTATTTTGATTCGGAAACAATGAAACTACTTTAACAGGCTCATGTCAAGTAATCTATGTTGTTTCAGGCTCAGTTTAATTGACTTGGTCTGAAATATGGAGAATTTTTAGATTAGGATTATTTTTCTTCTTTTTCCTAGTTGTTCTCTGGTAAATTTCTCTGGAACCAAACAGAGCATAAATAGATTTATCTGTCTTGTTCCACATTTGAGGTCCATTTTATCATTTTGTTGGTTAGGCTTGATTATGTTACTTGTTTTGTTTCTTACACCTCAGTGCTTAATGTAGTATGATTTTGTTAGTTAGGCTTGAATATGCTTATCATTTTGTTAAATTTTCTTATTTATCATTGATTTTATTTGTTTTAAGCAGCAAGTTTCTTGTACAATTTTTTTTGGTTGGCATAAATGGGTAGTAAGAAAAGAGGGTCTGATGATGCTGTGGAGGAAGCAGAAAATCAGTTGGATATAATCAGTGATAAAGTTGTTTCTGAGCCATTGAAAAAGAAAATGAAAAAGGAGAAGAAGAAAAAAGTTGCAGACAGTTCTGCTTCCCCATCTTCGACTGATGTTGTAAAGGAAGCAAAAAATCAGGTAGATATAATCAATGATAAAATTGTTTCAGAGCGTTTGAAAAAGAAAATGAAAAAGGATAAGAAGAAACAGGTTGCAGATGGGTCTGCCTCCCCATCTTCAACTATGCAATCTATCAAGCCAATGGAGAGAAAGAAGAAAAGGAAAGCATTAGACAAAGAGAAACGTCATGCTCCTTCTGATAATGTGGAACCAAAGCCCAAACAGTTGGATATGAAGTTTGATGAGACTCGGGTGCCTATGCCGACTCTGGCAAGTAGTGGTCTGCCTGAGTTCCATGTTAGTGTCTTTAAGGACCTTGCATCAGCTGATAGTACAGTAAGAGAAGCAGCAGTTGAGGCATTGGTAACAGAGTTGCAGGAAGTCCAAAGCATGTATGATAAGCTTGAGAGGAAGGACGTTGCTGAGGGTGGATTGCAGTTGGAAGCAGAAAAGGATGATGGATTGAATAACTGTGCGCCTTCTTTGAGATATGCTGTTCGGAGACTTATACGTGGTGTTTCTTCATCAAGAGAGGTATGTTCATTTGATTTGGTTTATAATCTTGCATACCATCCTTGCATTTAAGGAATGCATTTATCTTTTGCTGCTTTTTCCTTCCTTTCTTTATCTTTGCTGCATTTATTATTATTATTATTATTATTATTATTATTTTATTTTTATTATTATTATTATTTTTTTTTTGGGTCCTCTTTTTTGACTTTTCTGTTCAGCATACCCATATTTGTGCCATTTGCAAACTGGAACACTTATCTTTACAATTAGGTTCTTTCACTCTGCTTAACATAAGCTTACTTATTAAGTTCATATGTGAAAATTTTGGTTGGATTTGGGTATATCTCAAATAAAAATGTCAATGGATTAGGGTACTGGAAGGTGCCAATTGTGACTTGATTTCAACTCATTAGTAGTTTGATATGTCTATGATTGTACTTTTGCAGCTTTGCTCCATGAGATACAGTGAGACATTTTTCGATATCTTTCATCATTATAGGATTTGTAGATGGAATAAGTTAAATTCAGCACATGCAATTGAATGTTTCTTGTCAATGGATTTCAAAATGGTACAATGGCATACATTGATTTGTTTTATTTTGCTTCAATGGTTTAACTTGATTTTAACATATACACATGATTTCTTTGTCATAGATAACTTGAGTTAACATATTTAAGAGTGAGTAATTTCTTTTCTATTCTCATTACATATATCCTCTTTTAGTTGTAGAACCTGCTACTAGACTCATAAATGTGAAATGCTTTAGATGGGCCATGTATTGCTAGTGTTTTATCATATACGAGTATTTGGAGTTAATCATTGTTCGTTGAAGACAGTGGAGCTTTCAATTCTAGAGTGTTGCATGTCTTTGTGGATAATATTTTTGTTGTTGGAATATGCTCACCCGTCTCTAATTGCAACTTTGTTCGCTGACTCCTGGCCTGTGTGGTTTACTATTACTTTACAGTGTGCAAGACAAGGCTTTGCATTGGGTTTGACTGTTTTAATTGGTGCAATTCCGAGCATCAAAGTTGATGCATTGCTGAAACTGATAGTTGATCTGTTGGAGGTCTCTTCTTCAATGAAGGGTCAGGTGGGAAAGAGTCCTTTATGTTTAAAGTAGACTTTGGTGAGGTAGACATTTTTTTAAGGGAAAATTTTAATTTGCTCGTTATTGTGTTGTAGGAAGTGAGGGATTGTCTTTTGGGTCGCTTGTTTGCTTATGGATCCATTGCACGATCAGGAAGGCTAACTGAAGAGTGGGTCTCGGATGAAAGCTCTCCTTGCATCAAAGAATTTACTAGTTCTCTTATTTCCCTTGCAGCCAAGAAGCGGTACTTGCAAGAGCCTGCTGTCTCAATTATTTTGAACTTGTCTGAGAAGGTACTTTAGCCTAATAAATGGGTTAATCAACTCTTGTGGTTGTTACACGGTCTTGGGTAGAATTCAACCCTAAAAGCTATTTAGGGTGCCCTCACACTTATTTATTGCACATTACTTTCATACCAATCTGATGTGGGCTTCACCCCTCTCACATGCAACCTCCTCACTAGCAGCACTTGCCGCAAACTTGTATAGTTAGCTCTCCAAATCAGCGTGGGTGAGGAGGACAATGTTAGACAGTTGTAGATGTTATTTTATAATTTTGACGGACCTGAGAAACTAGCTATAATATTATTACCACTTTTGGTTTCATATTATTTCGGTTTCTTGTTCCACTGTTGCTCATATACGGTGTTGCCTTGGACAAATTGCTTGCTCTCATGGGGAGGACATTTGCAATTGTCATCAACATCATATCCACTACCTCAAAACATACCCTTTTGCGATTGTCCGCCCCATTCTTTTGTGTTGCCCATAACTTGTACCATAGCATTCTATTGTTGTAGTCATGGGTCCTTTTGTTTTCGTTTTTTGTGTTTTTTTTTGTGTTTTTGTGTTTTTTTTTTTGCATTTTGTTCTTTTTTGTCTTGTTTTGTTGTGCTCCCCACCTTTTCTCCCCAAACCGAAGTGAACTTCTTTGTTGTCCTCAACTAGTGGTGCTTTCAGCTTGTCTTGAAGGTTTTGTAATGGGTATGCATGCGGTTTACTTGTCCCAAAATAAAAAATAAAAAATGATGTGTGCATATGTATTAACGGGACCGTAGTCCTTGATTTTTGGTTAAATTGGCAGTATGTGCTCTTTATGCTTATTAATATGGTGTTGCTTTCAGATTTATTTCTTGTCATTGTTCTACCTGTAGAGTTTTCATCAGCATTGTCAAGATAAAAATCTTAATTTCATTTTTCTGCCTCAAAATAAAATATATAAAATAAAAAAAAAAAATTTGGGTTGGTTCAGGCAGACTGTTTGCCTCTGCAGTCCATCTATGTGAGCTGTATATTAAAATCTATGAGTAGTAGCATCATGAAGGGTAGAGTGAATAGAAACAGTTGGCTGCTAGAGTGAATAGCAACAATTGTACACCTATTTATTTACCTTTTATTTATTTTAACAATCAATTGGCTGGGTAGAGTGTGAATAGCAACAGTTGTATTCTTTTAGCTTCCATCAAGATGTAGATTTATTGGAGGTCTTTCTTTCTCTGAGGTGTGCATATTTGCTTTTGCTGTATATATTTCTCTTGAAGTGCACCTATTGATTCTTTATGCCCTAGTTATCTATACTTTCCTTTTCCTTGATTGTTGGAGGCACTATAGTCATTGGTTGGTTTTGAATTTTTCCTGCTTTAGTCTTTCTAATTTTTTGTTCATTTTTCTTTCCTTTCCTTGTTATAGCTTGTCTAATCTGATGCGGGTGCTGACAATGGTTTCCTTTAGATTCCATTTTGTATTGGATTATAGTAAACATAATGATGCTTATGGTATTGCAGTTACCAGTTAAAGCCTTGCTGAATCATGTACTTGAAGCTCCAGGCCTTCAGGAGTGGTTTGAAGGAGCCATTGAAGTTGGAAATCCCGATGCATTGGTTCTAGCTCTTAAAATGCGAGAAAAAATTTCTGTTGGCAGCAAAGTGTTTAGCAAACTTCTGCCTGATCCATATAGCCCTAGTGGGTTGTTTTCGGCTGACCATTTGTCCTCCCTCTCTAATTGCTTAATGGTGATTTTCAGATTCATATTACTGCAATAAGTATTTATATAAGGAGGAAGAAATAGTTTTAATCTTTTTGGTAATCTTGCAGGAATCCACTTTCTGTCAGCCTCGAGTTCATACTGTCTGGCCTGTCTTGGTAAATATTCTTTTAGCTGATTTGGTTTTGCAAGATGTAGATTCAACATCAGGTTTAACTTCCATCAAGAAGCACAAAAAGAATCGCAAGTGTAGCTCATCGGAAGAAGAGATTGAGAAAAACCTTCGATGTTTTTGTGAAGTTATTGTTGAAGGATGCCTTCTTTTGTCCTCTCATGACCGTAAACACTTGGCCTTTGATGTCCTGCATCTTCTCCTACCAAGGCTGCCTGCGTCTTGCATCCCAGTTGTTCTGTCTTACAAACTTGTTCAGTGCCTGATGGATATACTTTCTACCAAGGACTCTTGGCTGTACAAAGTTGCACAATATTTTCTAAAAGAACTGTCAGACTGGGTGAAGAATGATGATATTAGAAGAGTGTCGGTTATTATGGCCCTGCAGAAGCACAGCAATGGGAAATTTGACTGCATAACTCGGACGAAAACAGTTAAAGATTTGATGGCAGAGTTTAAAACTGAATCTGGCTGCATGCTGTTTATTCAGAATTTAGTGACCCTGTTTCTGGATGAAGGCCATGTTTCAGAGGAACCTTCAGATCAGAGTCAGACAACAGATGACAATTCAGAGATAGGTTCAATAGAGGATAAGGATTCTGTTGGGACAATGGGAAGTTCTGATTTTTTGAAAAGTTGGGTTATAGATTCCCTCCCTAGTGTTTTAAAACATTTGCAGCTAGATACTGAAGCGAAGTTTCGGGTGCAAAAAGAAATTTTGAAGATTTTAGCTGTTCAGGGTATATTTTCTTCATCTCTTGGCACTGAAGTGACTTCTTTTGAATTAGAAGAGAAGTTTAGATGGCCAAAAGCAGCCACCTCAAGTGCTCTTTGCAGGATGTGCATTGAGCAGATTCAGTTGTTGCTGGCAAATGCTCAGAAAGGAGAGGGGTCTCATTTGGTGGCAAGTAGCCTTGAGACAAATGATCTTGGATCTTATTTCATGCGGTTCCTTACTACAATGTGCAACATTCCGTCAGTGTCACTCTTTCGAGCCTTGAGCAATGAGGATGAAAAAGCATTCAAAAAACTGCAGGAAATGGAAACTCAGCTGTCAAGAGAGGTACTTAATCCTTCTTTTTTTTTCTTTTTCTTCTTGTGATATGTGCCACTACCAGGCAATGCTGCTCATGGGCCCTTCTATATGGACTTTACTTTCATTTTCCCTCTCTTTTGTTGTATTTGCTTGCCAAAGAAGTAAAGGAAGGAAGAAAAGAAAAGAAAAGGAGTGGTTTTGGGGGGTGGGGAGGGTGTCTAAAGCTTGGTACTCTTGACATAAAAAGTGCTTATTTTGCCTTATGATGAGTTGCAAGTAAAGTATGACGTTCAGTCTTTCATAAAATGTGTGGTAGAAAGTTTTTAAATTGTCTAGTATGAAGTTATTGGTCTGTAATTGTTGTTTACTGTTCAGTTTTATGATGTTCTAAGTAGGCCATCTTATGTTTGACCTGTTGCCAGGATTTAAGACGTGGTACATGGAAACCTGTTCTTCTGTGTCAAGTTTCAAGCAGCTATTTGTTAGTCCATATCTGTTTAAGTGAAAAGATATGCTGTATTAAGATTTAAAATCATGTGCAGGAAAGGAACTGTGGGCTCAGTGCAGATGCAAATAAGTTGCATGCCCTGAGGTACTTGCTTATCCAGTTGGTGCTGCAGGTTCTCCTTCGACCAGGGGAATTTTCAGAAGCTGCCTCTGAACTCATTATTTGTTGTAAAAAAGCCTTTTCCTGTCCTGATCTTCTCGACTCCTCTGGAGATGATGAAACAGACAGTGATGGAACTCCTGTGTTGATGGATGTCCTTGTGGATACACTTCTATCTTTGCTGCCACAATCATCTGCTCCTATGCGTTCTTCTATTGAGCAGGTGAATCCCAGAACAACAATTTTGATTCCCGACACTGTTTGTATGAGCTCAAGAATTTGGATGAGACTCATTCCTATCTAAAAATTATATAGGATTTTTAAGGGCATTATGTGGTTTGTTGTGTTTCTTGTATATAGTTCATTATTTTTTTTCCCCCATCATTTTTTCACAGGTTTTTAAGTATTTTTGCAATGATGTTACGGATGATGGACTGCTTCGGATGTTGCGGGTCATAAAGAAAGATTTGAAACCGGCTAGACATCATGAAACAGACAGCGATGATGATGAGGATGATGAAGATCTTCTTGGTATTGAAGAAGATGAGGAATCTGATGAAGCTGAGACGGGTGAAACTGCTGAGAGTGATGAGCAGACAGATGATTCTGAAGTAGTAGGTGGACTTGAGGCAGTTGACAAAGCACATCCCGAAGCTTCTGATGATTCTGATGGGGGAATGGATGATGATGCAATGTTCCGCATGGATACTTATCTTGCAAAAATTTTGAAAGAGCGTAAGAACCAGGCTGGGGGTGAAACTGCTCAATCCCAGCTCGTGCTCTTCAAACTTCGCGTTCTCTCATTGTTGGAGATTTACCTACATGAGAATCCAGGCAAGTCTGTTTTCGACAAAGTTCAAGTTGTGTTTTAACTCTTTGGGAAATCAGTTTACTGGGCATAAATATATGTTGGCTAACAGTGAGATGTTATGTGCTATATTTTCATTTATAACATCATACACATCTATTCTTTTATTAAAAGCACACAGCGCAGAAGAAGAGGCCTCTTCACACTTTCATCATTTTCTAAGAATGCCCCTCAAATTTAACTGTAAATTTCACATCTAGAAACTGCTCTAAACCATTTTTAAACTGCTGTAAATTGTTTTAAATTCGACCCATCTTCATGCATTAAACCTCATCCAGAAACTCTAAACCATGTTTAAACTGCTGTAAATCGTTTTCAGATTCAACCCATCTTCTTCATGTATTAAACTGCTCAAAATCTTAACCACCCCCCCCCCCCCCAGTTGTGACATCATAACCTTTACCTAGCGTGATGGCAAGTGCTATCCGTGCCCAATATTGTGGCTGGTTCGAGTCACGGAAATTAACCTAATCTTGTGGCTGGTTCAAGTCACAGAAAGCAACCTCTCCACAAAATGGTGGGTAAGGCTGCGTATCAACTACCTCTCGCTGACCCTGTTGTGAGCGAGAGAGTCTTGTGTACTGGGTATAACCTTTCATATACATTTATTAAAATCTTTGGAAACCACAGTAAGGCTGATCTGAATGAAATTGTATGGCGGCTGTTCATATAGTAGTGTAGAGATTGTGTATAGAACTTAGCAGTGCTGAAAACAACATTATTGCCAAAACATTGTTAGGATTACATATAAATATATTTACACACATAATAATAATAATGGTTTTGAAATTTGTTACTTTAGCCTGAATTCCTACTCTTCTCATTCTGTTGAACTTGAATCCAAGAATCAAAATTTTGTTTTGGTATGTTGTTTTAGTTAGTTTGGAAACGGAAATGTTTTTCGGAAATGTTTCAAAAATGTTATGGAATAAATGACTTAATCATATACTTGTTTTATCATCTCTTTTCTAGTTTCTTAGATTCTCTAACAAATTTAAGATTTTCCTTTATTCACAAATCATTTATTTTGAAAAAAGGAATCAAATAGAAACGATCATGGTTGAATATTTCTGATGTGTCAAAACAACTCGATGTTTCATAATGTTCCGGTGGAACTATTGGAATTTCGATATTCCACTAATTATTCATTTTTCCAAGAAACAAAAATGTTCCGACCATTTTGATGGAAACTAATTGAATTTTTGTTCCTGTGTTGAATCACAGTCAATTATTTTTTAGATTTATTTATCAAAATTAATTTTAAGATGCAGTTAATCTTCCTAGTCTCGTAACAAATTCAATCATGGGCTACCTACTCTCAACTATTGAATTTTTTTTTTTTTGCAGCTTAATTGCTATTTTATAAATTATAACTATTTAGTTACTGAAGGAGACTCTTATTGATATTTGTTTTTTCTCATGATTTTTTGGTTATCTAGAAAATAAGGATACTCAACTAAACAAGCTTTGTCCTAATTACTTGGGTTTGGCTACATGGATCTATTTTTCCCAGTTTGATCTATATCTATTAACAGGTCATATCCTCAGTTAAGTCTAAAAGCAAACATAATATGTTGCATATATATAGCAAACAGAATTAAATATCATTGTAGGGTTTTTATTTATTTATTAAAACAGACCAGCAGAAATTTACCTAGTTTGGTGCTTTCATTTTTTTTTTTTTTTTGTAATTTATTTTATTAGGTATTTAATATATTACAGCGTGGTTTGACTTTAATTGACCCAACGGCTGAACCCAACCTTGATCTGTCTATTTTCCTGTTTGTGAAAGGGTCTGGATTTTGAAGCACTTATCTTTAGCATTTCATGGATGAATAATTTTTCAACTTCTGTTTTGCTACACAGGAAAACCCCAGGTATTGAAGGTCTACTCTAACTTGGTCCAGGCATTTGTTAATCCACACACCACAGAAGGTAGTGAGCAACTCGGCCAGCGCATATGGAGCATTCTGCAAAAGAAAATTTTTAAAGCAAAGGACTATCCAAGAGGAGAAGCTGTGCAAATATCTACGCTTGAATCTCTTTTGGAAAAGAACCTAAAATTGGCTTCAAAACCATTCAAGAAAAAGAAGTCTGTTGTCAATCCATCCAAGAAGAAGCAGTCGGCCTCCTGGAATCGACACAAGATGATAACATCCCTCGCACAAAATTCAACATTTTGGATTCTGAAGATCATTGATGGAAGAAAGTTTCCTGAATCCGAACTTCAGCAGGCTTTTGATATCTTCCAAGGTGCTTTGCAGGCCTATTTTGATAGTAAAAAGTCTCAAATGAAGTCTGAGTTTTTGAAAGAAATATTCAGAAGACGACCATGGGTTGGGCATCACCTCTTTGAATTTCTTTTGGAGAAATGTTGCGGTTCCAAATCAGAGTTTCGGCGAGTTGAAGCACTCGACTTTGTGATTGAAATATTGAAGTCACTGGTCTCTGTAAGCACCGATGAAAGTGGACAGGCTGCATCAAGGAAAATTTTGGACAATCATCTTCCAAAACTGTGTCAACTGGTAAAGGAATTGGTAACAAATATGCCAGAAAAGCAGTCTAGACGGGCTGAAGTGCGCAAGTTTTGCAGCAGGGTCTTCCAGATTATAACAAGCCTTAATCTTTCTGTGTCATTTCTTAAAGCTTTGGGATCTGATGCTCAGACTGCCTGCGAATCTCAACTTGGTGAGTTGTTTCTTGCTTTGAAGAAGCATGAACAGTAGAGAACGAAGATTACATTAGATGGAAAGCTTTGCTGAAGAGTTTTGAGGTTATACTTATTTGAATGATTGGAAATACTATACAATTATGGGTGATAGTGCTGTAACAAAAAGGTCATCAAGATAACAATAAGGGTTTTTGATTTTCATTTCAAACAGAATTGTTACTTGCAGTATACTTCAGGGCATGCACTCCTGCGGCTGCTCAGATCCAGCACTTGTAACCTTCGAAGATTCAGTTTTGTCTGTAAGATTTTCCTCTGTGAAATTATTTAGTCTCCTTGCATTGGATGTTGAGGAAGAGTTTGATGATAGTTGGTGCATTATATATATTTTGTTATGTTTATTTTTCTTGGGACATGAATTGTTAACAATTAACCATCATATAGCTTATTGACTTTTCCAATCCGTAAAATTCAATCGATGAGTGTTGTATATTGCAGTTTTCTTATGAAAGGTAAACTGATTGTTGATGGTCAAAATTTTGTTCTCTCTGTACATTTTTGGTCTGGACATTAGGTTTAGGAATTGTTTGTATGAATAATATGATAAATATAAATTCTCTCACTAGATTGGGTCCTCACATGAAATTGAGCATAATGGCTAAGAATTTTCTGTCTTTAAATCTTAATGCCCTCTGCTTCAAAACAGAGAACTATTAGATCATGCAAGCATCTTGCCAGAATTTTGAAACATAATCTAAATGCTTTCCGGAATGACCCAGTCCAGTTGTGTTATTAAACTGATTTGGGAAAATATTTCAACCAAGGACAATGACAATTAAACAAGATAGCAACAAACCACCGAAAACTTGCTCTGCTTTTTTATGAGGGTAGATTTGTTTATGTAACTCCATATATGAAGAGTAGCTCTATTTACACAACTATTCGTCTCAGTACACACTATTTCTCAATACATCGAACATATTTTTGATTTTTTTTTCCTCAGTTCACACTAACCCATAAACTACTGCTGCCCATTCCCATGTTTAATTATCCGGGAAAATTAAAGAGGTCCAAGTTCCTGTTTTTTTTGCCAATAAGAAAAAGTAGTCAGGGAGAGTTCCACTGTCAATTCTGTTAGTCGTTTAGATTGGGTCAACGAATTAAGAAACCATCTCTATCAATTATAAACCTACCCAAAAAAGATACCCATTGATATAATAATGATCCATACGAAGAGTGATTTGACCATTGTCAACCCAATATCACTTGCAGGCCCATTGGTCCTCTATGTATTCAACACGCTTTTTTTTTCTTTTTTTTTTTTCTGCAATTAATGTTTTTGGTTAGTTTCATAAAATTTCCTCATAAACCTTACACTTGTGATGATTATGCAAAAGGATGAAGATCCTTTGGGTTATCTTGTATAGATTTGATGAGTATACATACATATACACAAACAAACAAAGAGGACAACATCAAAAACAAAAAAAAGTAAAGTAGAGAGATTCTGCTGATGGGTCTTGGTGGTCGCATCTCATCAGTTAACACCTCACTTCGAGCAAATCATTCAATGCAAAACTCAGATTGATTGGATTGGACAATAATAGAGAATATCCCAAATCCAAAAAGGAAATGTCAATAGAGAGAGTTGTGAAAGAGCCAGAGAGTCCACTGAAAAGCATGACACCATCTCATGAAAATAAAGAAAAAAAACAAAAGACAGATGAGAGCTGTTTCTGTAAAATGCCACCCAAAATCTTCAACATGCTCTGAAGAATCTTTCTTCTTTGTTTTCAATCTTATGCCAATGAATCCCAAAAACAGATCATCACGCAGAACGGGGAGAGAAGCCAGGTTGAGGGAATCAAATCAAGCATACTACTAGTCTGTGTTGTTGACGCTGATGGGGCTGCATCAGCCAGCAAGACAGCACATTTGTTCAGCTCAATCGCGCCATTAATATTCGATGCACAATCAGGAATGGCCAGTGCTTACAGAAATTTATATCTCATCAGTCACCACCAAACATTAAATACACCATCCTATGGAAAGAATTTTGGACAATTTACCATAACTCCCCTCCTCAAGTCTTTGACAATTCCTTGGATTTTAGGCCCCGTGACTGCGCGTCATCTGCATCAGAATCACTCCCTGAAGAGCTCCCCGAATCAGAATCTGCAAACAACCCACCGAGTAGTAAGCATTTTTACCAACAATTTCACTGTCACAGCCAAGGAACAAATTAAAGGAATGTAGAAAATACCACTTGACGAAGATGAATCACTGCCTGAGCTGCTGGAACTGCTAGAACTGCTGGAGGCATGGCCATTATCACGACCACCATCATCCTTCTCAATCTCCACAGGGGGGAAGCTGCTCATTGGCATCTCATCACCGATGTCCACTTCTTCCTCTCCACCCTCTCCTTTCTTCAGCTTCTTCACAGTGTCAGTTTTTTCACTCACAGAAAGCTGAAATTAACAAGAATTTATTAGCAAGACCGCATATAAAGAATAAATTTTTTTAAAGCAATTTGACTAGTTTTTACCGCGTTGTCCTCGCCTGAGGCTGTGGCTGCAGCTGAATTGTTGTTCCCTATGAGTGCTTGCCTCTTATTCTTGCTGACCATCTTCTTCCAATTAGTCACAAATCGATCAAGCTCCCAAAGGGTCTCCAGATCAATTGCCTCAATATCTAGCTCAATTTCATCCTCCTCTTGAGGCCAATGTGAATTCCTCTTCTTCATAATCTGCACTAACTGTGGCATCTTTTCCTGGGGCAAACTCTGCAACCCAACACTCAATCTATGCTTCTCCTCCATGCTCATTTGCCTCTTATTAGGATCCTTCGCCTTCGGCTTTGGTTGCTTCCCCGGGTTCGCTCTCACCACTGCCGGCTTCACAGGAGGTCCTTGCACCGGTGATGGAGTCGGCACAGTTGGCGATTGCAACGATTGCGGGTTTGATGATGATGTTGGGTTTGTGGCACTCACGGGCACTTGCATCTTCTCTTGTTTCTGTGCAGTTGGCATTGAATTTGATTTCGATTTTTTGGTGGCAATCTCAGGCCTTTGCACCTTGTCATGCTTCCGTGAAGTCTGCATTGAATTTGATTTCAATTTTTTTGTCCTCTCAGGGGTTGGAATGCGACTCCATGAGCTCCCCTGTAATTCATCACTTAGAACAACACGTTGCTTTTGATCACCCTCATACTTCTCCTGAATTGGCCTATACAACTCCTCGAAACGAACAAGAAGCTGCTCAGCCATCTTATGCACCTCATCGCCCTTCGGATTATACAACATCGCATTGTTAAAGGTTAATCTCACATCCGCTGCAAAATCTTCGGGTAAAGCGTACAGATTTTTTGCAAAATTCGATTTCACCGTCCCAAGATCCATAGGACGCTTGATTATCTGATGATAATCATGAAGCCCCATAGCAACAGCATCAACAGGCTTGTTAAAAATCCAACTGAGCTTGTGCTTCAACAACTTGGTCAACACCTGCCTGCACATCTTCATCGAATCACCAATTTCACTCGCATTTCCATTTCCAATTCCAATTCCATTATCCGACGTTGTTTCGCACAATCGCTTCGGATCTTTTCCGGAAACGAACGGAATCGGCCTCTTGTTTCCCGACAGCTTTTTGAATTTTCCCGGAAATTGGCGGCCGATTTTCCCAGAATCGATGCGATCGTTCAATTTCCAGATCTGTTCTCGTTCAGCGACCAACCGTTTCTTGAGCTCGATCAGCTCGCTTCTCGTGTACGAACCGATGTTGAAGGTAACGTATTCGCCTCGATTGAAATTCGAATCGCTGTTCCATTCCATCGATCTCTGGTTGAACGAGTACGCATCTTCAGGCGCCGTAACCTTGCCTCCTCCAAGTGCGTGTAATTTCTTCTTCTTGGGGATCGATTTAGGGTTAGGGTTAGGGTTAGGGTTTAGATTATTAGAGTAAAGGGATTGGCCCCAACTCGATTCATTACGGCCAGATAACACTGTGGACGCCATTGATGGGCGGAATTACACCGGCGGAGTCGAATTTCCGGCGAAACAACTCGAAAATCATGAATTAGATCGCCGATATATGAGAGCTCCGATCACCGCATATAAGAATATTTATGTATATATTGTATGTATATATATATATGTATATTAGCCCTAAAAGAGGAGATTTTAGGGTTTGGGATTGGAGTGAGGAAGGAAAGGGGGCAAGGATTGGTTCTTAAAGGCGAAGCTATCTGCCCGTGGAGAGTTCGGGCAGGACGAAAGGTCTTTCGACAGCTGATCGGACGGTAGGTGAAGGTTTGTGGGGCTGCCTCGTGTGCTGACCGGCTTACCTGGAAGCAACGGCGTGGATCTGCGGTTCCTCACACGTGGCGGTATGTGAGATGGGGTGTGCGAAGCTTCGTCCTCTGAAATCATTATAGGCGCGTGTGGTTGGAGAGTTAGAGGGTGGAATTGGGATTAGTAATGCGGTAGGACTTATTAATAAAAAAATTTACCCATAAGTCTTAGTTTCTGAAAAGTTAAACTATTTAGTCTTAAAAATTTTCTTATGCTCCATTTAGTCTCATTTGCACATCAATCTAATGTTTGAAACATTAATCTGATGTTCGAAATCTAATATTCGAAACATTAATATGATAATCTGATATTCAAAATCTAATGTTCGAAACATTAATCTGATGTTTGAAACATTGTAATGGGACCTTTCAGTCTATAAGAAAACTTTTAGGACTAAACAGTGTATAAGTTATTAATTTGGGATTTATTAGTGCATCTCCCTTATTAATATTATGTTTATTTTAAGAGACGGGGGGAGAAGATTGATAGTGAGTTCCGGATTATAAATTCCCTTAGAAATTAGATTCAAATGGGCCTCTAAGATTTGGTATTAGAAAAATAATCTATCGGATTAGAAATTTTTTATTTTTATTTTATTTTTTACATGTTGGGCATTTTTTTTTGAGCATTAATGTTTAATTTTTTATATTTTTTGTTAAGTAAAAATCATTACTCCCTTCGTCACAAAATATTAGTCTCTTATTATATTTTTCATTGTCTCAAAATATTAGTCCCTTTTCAAAAATCACGTACAAAAATAATATAAATTTCTTATTTTCCCCTTCTTTTAAATTCATTAATAACATAAAAAATACAATTATGAGATTGATATTCCCTAAAAAAATGTACTATCAAAGGGTAAATTTCGGAAATCAATTTTTTTAAAGTGTAATAATTGTACTATCAAAAAAAATTAGATTTCCCAAAAGGGACATTAGTTTTGGATGGAGAGAGTATTTTATTTGTTTTTTTTTTTTGGAAATTTTTTATTTTTTTTTTATTTTTTTAAATTTTTTTGCAAGTTGAGCATTTTTTTTAAAACATTAATGTTTAATGTTTTTGTATTTTTTTATTTGTTTTATTATTTTATATAAAAATAATTTAACAATCCCTAGACTAACAACTATCATAAAAACAAACACAATTTTACTTAATCCCTTCACTATTAATCACACCACTAATAATCTCTCCACTATTAATCCACTCACTATGAATCTCCTACAATTTACCTCTGAAAACAAACGGGACCATAGAGTAATGTTAGAGACCATAAATATTTTACCAAAAATTTTATCAAATGTCTCACATGGATGTGAGATCCACACAATGTGGTTCTCCCATGTGAGTCTCACACCCATGTTAAACATTTGGTAAAATTTTTGGTAGAATTTTTGGAGCCTCTGGCATTTGTAATTGTTATATTAGGCTCTTTGGGAAGAATTAAAAAAGTTAGAAGTCAATTTTTAACTAATTTTTGATCATATTATTTCTTATATTTTTTAGATATTTTTTAGAAAAAAAAAATAAGAAAAATAAGTTTTGAACTATCTTTCCAAAATAGGATCAGATTCTTATTTTTAAGTGCATCTCTAATGGTTATTTTTTATATATATTAAATTTGAGTAAAAATTTCATTTAATATCAAGTGTTTTAACGGAGGTTTTTAAATTTTATCGGTCGATCGGCCGGATGACTAGGCAGATGTCTTGCTAGTTGATAGGCCAGTATATTTTTTCCATAAGTTTTTATCACAAGGTGGTCATCTAGGAGACATTAAGTAGTGAAAATTTAATGGTTACGAACAGTGATTTGATGAAAATCATCTTCAATTTAATGAAAGATTTGAAAATTCCTAGATTTGATAAAAGATTTGGTGTTGGGTTGAATTAAACAAAAGTAAATTTTTTCATCAAATTTAAATATGATGAAACATTTAGTCAATTGTTAGAGATGGTCCAACATAATCATATTAATTTTTTTAAAATTAAATTGATTGAAATTAATATAGATGAAATGGTGGATAGATACTAAATAAATAAAGATAAATATATTTTATTAGAAATAAATGATGACATCTATTTTTATGGATTCATCTATCGAATTTATGTAAATTAAAATATTAAAAGAGATTAGTATAGAAATGTAAGATTAATTATATTTTTTATATTTCAAAGAAAGTGAGTGTAATTTACCTTAAAATATTTGACTTACTAGGAATTTGCTTAGTTTGAATGAAACTCGACAAGTATTTAAGAAATTCAAATTTGATTCAAGTCAATTCGATTATCCGAATAAGCAAAACTTTAAAGTGAAGATTGGTGATTTTTCTTGGCTTGTAATCGATTTTTGGCAGATTTGTTTTTTTTTCGTTTTGTTATAGTTTGTATGGGTTCTTTGGGGCAATGTTTTGAAAATCGGATTGGTAAGTAAATTGGAAAAGTGACCGGCACTACAAGAAAATATAGCAAAAACCACGGATTTTTAGCGACGCCGCGCCTCCCGTCGCAAAAAAAAGGTTTTTTTGCGACGGTAACTGCACCTGTCGCAAATAATACCCTTTAGCGACGGTACAGGTATGCTTTTGATACTCAAGCTTGTGAGTTTAGTACTTGACTATCTTTGAGAGATATACTGACTTGATCGTCGGAGTGCCCCCGGGTGGTCGAAACCACCGCGGGATTCTTATATTTCTGTTGCAGCTCCGTCAGGTGCCATCTATTCTGCCAGTGCTCTCCAGCTGGTTACTAAGCGGGCAGTGTGGTCGGAAAATCACCCACACATATACTTATTACATTATCAACAAGTTTAGGGTTAATGGTTAGAGTGTTTGCTTTTTATGCACTTGCTTTAGGGTTTTATTTTTGTACGTTGTTGGTTTTTAATATAAATGTTTGAAAAAATTAGTCTAAAGTCCCTATTTCATTTTTAATACTAAGAAAAGAAATTTACAATATTATTTTACGATGTCCAAAATCCCTCAACCCAACACCCATATATTACAAAGAAATTTGACATAGCAGAGAGTTTCTCTCCCCCTGCGTCTCTCTCTCTTTACAACACTTTCTCTCTCACTCTCTGTGCACAAACTATGTTGATCCTCTCTTCCTCGCATCAAAGATGCGTCTTCTCTATCACAACTTCTTCGTCATCTTCAATCTCCTCGTCTTCCAAGCTCAGCTTGATCTCTTGCTCGTTGCCTCTTCGATCAAGCATTTGCAAGTTTCTGTGCTTCGTGGTTTGCTGCTCTTTGAAGGCTAGAGGAATGGTGGAGAAGGTGCAGGAGAAGAAGTCTGCGGTGGCCGTCGCCACCTCCAGCTCCACGGCGGACCTCGGCCTTCATCGTCGATTCGCAAGGTGATGGAATTTGATCTCAATGTCCTGCCACCATTGGATAAGGCTGGTGAAGATGATCTAGACCTTCGTCTCTGATGATGATAATGATTGACAGGTTCAATACACATTTATATAGGGTCTTGGCCTCTAGTGCAGACAGGTTAATTCTTATTCATTGAGGGGCAATTGCCACCATAGATAGAAGGAGCACAATCGATGGGAGACGAACACGAGTCTAGAAGCTGTGTTGTTATTGGAAATAAGTTCAATTACCCAGAAGCAAATGAAATTTACATATCCATATATATATATATATATATATATTTTGAGAGAGAGAGAGAGAGAGAGAAACCTAGCAATTTCCAATGGAGCAAGCAGTAGAAGTAATGGAGAAAACCAAAAAAAGAAGAGAATGAAAGAGGTACCAATTTGCTGCTTATACGGTTCTTTGCAATTTCTAGCGACAGAATTATTTAGGGGAACTAATTCTTGTTTAATGAAATCACAGAATCTTTTCATATTCCTGTTGAATTCTATACATGTTTCAGATGTGTGTCTGTTGCTTTGCTTGTACACTGTATTTTGGAGTACTTTAAAACATTGTATTATGAAGCTTTTCTTGTTTTCCTAAAAACATGCTATTATTTATTTTTCCATTTATGTAGATGATCATTACGTTGATCTAGATTTTTTTTTTTTTTTTAATCTGTCAAGGGATTTCACTTCCTCCTGGTTCCAAGATTGAATTTTACATAGTGGTTACGAGAGCAAAAAGAGTAATAATGAAGGACGTGGATTTTCTTTATCAAAGGTTCTTTGGTTGTATTAGGAGTTATATTATTCTGGCAAATTGATTCATGTTTTGTTTTTTCTTTTTCTTTTTCTTTTTCCTTTTCTGAAGTAAACTTAGAATTTCTCTCTCATGTGTTTGCAAACAGAAAAACAATTATGGGCCTGTAGAATCAACATGGTTACTGCATATGCACATAGAGAAAAGGCACTCAAAAATCTCACCTTGTCCTTATGTAGAAAGAAAGAGAGAGGGAGAGAGAAAAGTTTGTCATTACAATTCAAAGAAAATTATAATGATCATAAATTTTTTTGGACTTTTATATTGTGCTTTTTATGTGTTTTTATATTGAACAAGTTATTTTTTATCTATTTTTCTTGGCAACCAAACAAACTTTATGCTTTATGGTTCACTTGAAATTCAGAGAAAATTCAGAAAAAATCTAAAGAAAATCTTTAGACTAGAATATAAAGAATTTCTCTAGCATTCCCGTAATTTCTTTGGAGAGAAATTCTCTACCATGTTTAATTTTATTTGCCATGTGTAATTTTCTCTGAACTGTGTGAATGTTCTCTAGATGTGGGAATTTTCTCTGAGCTATGTGAATTTTCTCTAGATGTGGATGTGTGAATTCTCTAGACTGTGTGAATTTTCTTTGGATGTATGAATTTTCTCTGTGCTGACTTGCACTTCATAGTTTTCACACCTATGTTGACAGGTAACAAAAATACCCAGCAAAGAAAACCTAAAAGCTAAGAAGGTGTCAAATAGAAACCCATATTCATGTTTGTTCTTCTATATGCATATATATCCAAAAATTTAAGCCCTATATTTTTGTTAATATAATACAAAAACATTTAACGATTCACTTACCAGTTCAGTTTGTCAAAGTATAAATATTTACATCTATACATACAATCAATGAAAAACCAAAACAAAAAATTACAGGTTGTGTGTATTTTGGATTGAAGTAGAAGTACTCACCCATGACGTGATTTGAAAAAGTAGATAGAATTTCTCACTTTTTGTAATTTTGTGAATTTTTTCTGGCATTCTTTTGCCGACAGTCAATCAACGACCAAACGGGCGACAAAGAATTTTAGTCGGGAAAAATATTTGGCGACCAAAAAATGACTTTTGGCGACTAAAAATTTAGTCGCCAAAAGTGTAATTTGTTGTAGTGAGTGAGAAGTCATTTCTCTAGAGAGAATTTTTTTAGATCGAATTTTCTCTAGATTGATGTTGAGAGACCTTAGACATTATAAAAATATTGAATGTCCTTTAAGGTATAAAATCTTAATACTAAGGACCCTAAAAAAATCGCCTAAATGTTTTCCATGTTTTCAAAAAAAAAAAGGAGAAAAATTAAATTAATATTTACATTAAGAAATACCAAAAATGGTCATACTAATAATAAATAGAAAAATAAAATCAATTAATAAAAATATTTGATATATTACAAAAATAAATATTAATTTATATGTAACTGTGTTCACAAGTTTATCGAGTTGAACTTGAACTAGTTCAGTTAGCAAATAAATTGAGCTCAAACAAGTTAAACTTGAACTATTTATGAATAACTCAATTCATTTGCAATCCTACATATGGTAAGTTAGACTCACTTAATAATTTCTTGTGATTTGGGTCAAATGTTTATGACTTTAGACCATCTCCAACGGTTAAGCAAAATCATTACCAAATTTGAATTTGGTGAAAAAATGCAACTTTTTTGGCTCCATCGATTTCATCAAAATGATATCAAAATGAGAACCGCCCAAAAATTCCACCAAACTGAGGAGTTGGGCAAATTTCACCAAAATACTGTGTATTTATGTTGGAGGTGGGTCCCACCGAATAACCGGCCGGACGTCCCACCAGTTGTCCCACAGGTCGTCCCACTGGTCGTCCATTGCATACAAAAAATGCGAAACTGTTGTGCAGTGCTTCAGTGTTTGGTGGAGATATTGAGTATTGATCATAGATGGAACCAACAAGGGCTTGGTGGGCACAATGTGGCGTTTAGTTGCAGGAATTTGCATCCGGGTCCAATTAGTCTTTTGCAATGGAGTGGAAAAGGGAAGCCATGGGTGAGTCTCGATGTCGAATCTCCATGCGCAGTTGATCATCTACGGGCACCTTATGATCCCCATAGAACCCATTCCCAACATCATGAATGGTTGTAAAAAAGGTTAACGAAGACGATTGATATTTTTTCATCTACCTCAATACAAAGGATTTATTTGTATATATACACAGATTACAAACTGAGTTATATAGTATTTGTGGCCTCTAAACATATATATATATATATATTTTTTGTTATGATTCTCATGAGAACAAATACAATGTAATTTATTTGATTATTATTGTCTTTAATTCTCTGTGATTTTAGGAATGCTATTTTTTTTTTTTTTTTTTTTTACAAAAACGTATTGGACAAAGAAGAGGAATGTATTGAGGAATTTAATTTCTAATGTATGGCTTGACGCAGCTGTGCAATCAACCTCTTCTTTGGTATATGGTACATAGATTAATGTGTTTATATCAGTTCTTGGAAGGAAATCATTATTGGAGGCAACAAAAAATGGAAAAATATATAATGGAGGGAAAAAGAAATGGGAAACAGAAATAGAGGGGAAAAAAATTCAGTTCCTTAACCGGTTGACCGACCGGTCGTCTCACCGAACGTCCCCAGTCTTCTGATGCAAGCTATAGTACAACCGTTAGAACATCTTGTATCAGATTCAGGAAATCGCCATTTTTTTCTCAGATCTGATGAAAAAAATGGTTCACCGTTGAAGATACACTTAAGAATTATAAAATGATGTGGGATCCAATTGAAGGAAAGAAGGTAACATGAACAACCAGAATAGAAAAGTTCATTTAGAACTGATCTAATTTCAAAACCAACTGTTCAAGTACTTATTTTAGTGTATCTTTTTCGGAAAAAAATTAATGATACATCTTTGAGTATATGTCTATAAGAGTTGAGATCCTATTAAAAATGTTTGGTAACTGAGCTCTTTGTATTTTTATATTTTAGAAGTGTAGATCCAGCTTCAATGTTTCTTTATTTTTTTATGTTCGATATGCCCTTTTATGCACAAAAATTGAACTAAAGCCTCGTTTGGGAATATATTTTTTTAGTAATTTTTTGGCTAAAATGTGATGTAAAAAAAAAATTAATATGTTTGGAATAACTTTTTAACTTATTACAAAAAGATGTGCACAAAGTAAAGAGAAAATAAAATCTTTGTCTTTTTGGTATGGTTTGTTGGCTTTTTAATTTTTTTAATAACTTTTTGACTTTTTAATTAAAAGGGACACTTACCAAACAGGACCTAAGGAAAAGTAGAATGAGGCAAGTCCAAAATCACCAAACCAAGGTATCCGACATTCCTCTGTTTGCCACACTCGTCACCAAGGCCCTCAAAGAGCCCAAGCTTGACCGCAAGAAGACGGAGAACATTAACCCTTTATTTGAGTAAAGTTAATTTGTCTGATTTTTTTTTTACTTTTTAACTAATTTAGGCCTTGTTTGGCAATTTTTACTTTTATTTAAAAAGTCAAAAAGTCACTATAAGTTGTCGCATTATTTTTTTTACTTTTCTACACATCATTTTGTAAAAAACCAAAAAATTATTAAAATAACTTGTTCCCAAACGAGGCCTTAGTCTGGTTAAAAAAATTCAATATGAAATAAATTTTTAACTTTTTTTTATTTAGATGTGATGGTTGTGAGAAAAAAAAAATTATTATAATTTGAATGTAACATTTTATTTTACTAATTAAATTAGCTAATTTTATCTTTTAATAGACTAATTTAGCTCCAATCAACTTTCCAAACAATCCCTAAATACACCGATAACATCTCCGTGACATGATCAAGATCATGAAGGTTAAATATCAAATCGAAATCATTATGGAAATCAATTGGGCTTGCATTTTTGTTGGGTATATTATCGAATGCAAGAACCCTAAGGATCTCGGAGGTTGACATCGAGGTCCTCAATATGTTATGTGTCACATTGGTGGGTTCAAGATGGTGAATTTTTATTTTTTTTTTATGTATATTCTTTTTTTCTTTTTTTGAGCTTGAAACACGTAGTAGTTCAAACATCCAATTTGTAGATTTTTTTTTTTCTAAGCAATGCAAATTTGTCATTTTGGAGTCTTCAATTGACAAAAATAAACAAACTAAATAATTATTAAACTTTGGCATTGTTTGTTTTGTAGCAGTTTTCATATAACTTTTTTTAATTTGAAAATCTGTGTCAGATTATTTGGTATAATTTCTGTTTATAAATTATTATGCAAAAGTAACATAAATAAATTTTAAAAAATAATTATGTAGAAATTATAGAATATGTGCTTTTAATTTATAATTTCTTATTACAAACTTCTAGCTTAAAAAAAGTTATATCAAACCGAGGGCCTTTGCTAGTTTGGATGACCTTTTAATAGGATTTGGGGTCACTGCTGTGATAAATACACAGCAGTGACTGTTGTGGTTCATTTTGTGATGCATTATGGGATTATTTTTATGATCTGAACCGTTCATTTTGTACGATTTGTTAAGTACTTCAAGCCTACCAAAAATCATATTAATTGGATATCAACAACTATATGATCGAATTGCATATTTTTATACTATTTTTTAAAAGAAAAACTTCTTGTTTGTTTTTTTGGTTATCAATCATATAGTTATTGGTATCCGATTAATATGATTTTTGGTAGGCTTGAAGTACTCAACAAACCTTACAAAATGAACGGTTCAGATCATAAAAATAATCCCATAATGCACCACAAAATGAACCACAACAGTCACTGCTGTGTATTTACCACAACAGTGACCCCAAATCCCTTTGGATTTTTTTAATAGTCCTACACCTACCTGAATCAAGTAAAATTTATTTATTTCGTTATTTTATTTTATTCCGAGAGGGTGGAGAACAAACATGTAAATAAAAAAGTAACTCAAAATGATTTTTTTTTAATGAAAAACTTTGTAAACTTTTCTTTTAATGTATCGAAAGTTTTCAAAGTTCGATTGGAAAGTGGATTGGTTTTTTGATTTTTTGGTTATTTTAGCTTGGGGCTAAAAAATCTCGTTTGAAATAGGCTTTTTGACTTTTTTAACTTTTGTGAGAGAAAAAATAAAATGATTATGAATTGGATACGATGTTTCGTTTTATTAGGTTAAAAAGTCTATTTTGTTTTTTTATGAATAAAATAGCCCCAAACAAGTGCTCACTAATATAAAGATATTTTTCTAAATTCCATTGAAATAAAATTTCCTTTAGATTATAGGAAACATTACAAGACAATGTGGGAAATAGGAAATTTATTTACCTAAAGGGGTGTGCGATTTTTGTTATGATTTTTTTTGCACATGTTTGTAATTATTTTTTATTTTTTCTTACTTATTTGTAATTTTTCCTACATTATAAACCATGAAATAATACATAATCACATTTAATTATATATAAAATAGTAGTGACTTGTGTAAAAACAAATTATTTATTATAAATATTTTTTTATTTCGTGCATAATACAAGTACACTGCTTCGTGTAACCACCAACATAAAGGAAAAAAAAAATTCTTAATTCAAGTATTACATAACAAATAACAAGTTTCTGACGAATGATTGCCTATCTCAAAATCCTTGTCAAGTCCCAATACACTACTACACAAAGATGATGTGATAAAAAAAAAAATACATAAATCTTGATCGAGACACAATCATACAACTAAGAATGCATTGAAATAATGATTTTAGAGACAGAAAATTGCATACCTAAGTTTACAAATACCAAATAAATAAGAAAGGATGCCGGAATTATGTGGCTTATTCATGTTTGTGTCCTAGGAGAGTACTTCAGAGCATACAAAACACAGAGGGGTCACAGCAACACTCGTCTAGGAGGCAACAACAACACAAAGCTGCAAGGCTGCAATTTACACAATAAACTCAAAATTAGTATTTTGATGAAGAAAAAATTCAACATCTATATTATGTCTGGCCTTTCTCTTTTATTTAGTAACCATAGATACATACATATATATATATATATATAGGAGACTTACGTGTAGATCTTAATAAGTGGACTTATTATTTAATAGGTTCTATAATAATTAATAACATTTTTCATTAAACACTATTAGAAAAGGTCACTAATTGTTAATTTTCAGCGGCAATATAAAAATTTTGTTACAAAAAAATATAACTAGTTATAAGTTTTAGCGACAGTTTAAAAAAGTGTCACTAATTCACAACTTTTAGCGACAATTTAAAAAATTCGTCACAGAAAAATGTCACTAATTGTAAGTTTTGACGACAATTTATGACAAAAAAAGTCATTAATTATTAATTTTTAGCGACATATGTAAAAAATTGTCACAAAAAATTTGTTTTTATTTACGATTTTACCAAGACTTATTTTCAATAAAACTTGACAGAAATTAAGTCTAACTATTAAGACTTATTGGTAGTTTACCTATATATATATATATATGTAGAGAGAGAGAGAGACAGAGAGAGAGAAGTGTACACCACATACCATCCCTGAAGGAAACTAGTTTCACTCCTTGGTGGTGGTGGAGGTGGAGCAGCATACTGAGGTGGTGCCATCACTGGGGGACCTTGATAATAACCTTCACCACCACAAATCATTTCAATCACCAATATTAGGACAACAAAATATTGAAAACATGAATCATATTACTAGTACTATTACTACCGATTGATATATCCAAATGAAAAAAAAAAAAATGTGCAATGATTAAATTGTTCAATTTAAAATCATAGAGATCAAAGTGAAATTTGAGTTAAAGCACAAGTGTTAAAAGTGTAATTAATCCAAAAAAAAAAAATACTTGTATTAACTCTTCATGATTAGTCACATAAGAGGAGGAGAGGGAGGGAGGTACCTTGGGCAGGGTAAGGGTAAGCATATTTGGGGTCATTCATCTCTGCAGCAACAACAACAACAACAACCCAAAACAAAAATGAAGAAGAAGAGGAAGAAGAAGAGGAGCTCAGAAACAGAGAATTTATTGATTGGAAGATTTTGGGAATTGTAGATAAGAAGCAAAGAATGTGGTAGTCTTTATAAGGCACATCAAAGTTTGGGAATATTGGGTGGAGGAGCAATAAAGAAACCTCAAGAATAAAGGTAATCAAGCTTAAAACAAAAAGGAATGTCCATGTTCACGACACGCTTAATTGATCACAATGAGATAGTATCTTTTACTACATGCCTTATTATGGATCAAATTTCGATAATTCAAACCGTTCAATATGTAAAACTCATCGAATACTTTATCTTTATAAAAAATCATTTTGATTGGATATCGATTACTACTTAATCAGAATATATTTTTATCAATGGTAAATATGATTTTAAAAATAAATTGTTGACAAAAATTGTTCTGATCAAGTGGTTATTAATATCCGATTAACGTAATTTTTTATAAGAATAAAATATTTGACGAATTTTGCATATTGAACGATTTGGATCAATTATGATGGCCCTACAAGTCCAAACAGTACGGTGAGACAATTTGTATCCCCTTGGCATAATTCATCTGGTTTGGTTCAATTTTATTTTATTTTCTTTTCTTTTTGTATAAATTAATTTGAATGACAAACAAATATTTTCAAAATGATAAAAATTATTTTGGCTCAAAAAGAGAGAAACGTTAATATTGAAGTGGTGATTGTTTATCATTTTTTTTAAAAAAATTATTTATTTATTAACAACTCAACCAAAAAGAGGATCTTCTCTCTCCTATCTGCAAGCATATTAATTAATGGTGTTTTGAGAAGTTAATAAAAAAAATTTAACTTTTTAATTTTTTTAATGACTTTTTTAACAAAAAAAAAAATTGAGTTATTTTAGGTAAAAAAACTGATTTTTTTAATTAAAAAATTGACTTTTTCAGTGTGTTGCAAAAGACCCCTTGATGAAACCAACTTTTCGTTGATTTGTAGACTGATCGATTACATCAGCAGTCTAAACAGGCTCACAACTTACAAGAAGTGACTGAAGCCTGAGGGAATATATTTTAGGGTAAGGTTAAAATATAAATTATTTTTTGTGATTTAAAAAATTATAAATATACACTTATTAAAAAATTTTATTTAATAAAATTAATTAAAAAAATATAATTCATAATTACCCTCTTATACAATAAAATTACCTAAATTATTAATTAAAATATATTTTTAACATCACTAAAATTTGTTAATTGACTTGATGATTTATTAATAAAATGAGCGATTTGTTATGAATTAAAAACCTCAGAAGGGGTGAAATGTAATTTTCAAAACTACAGGGGGCGATTCGTATTTTAATCAAATCTCAAGAGATGTATTTATAATTTACCCTATATTTTACACTGGCTTATTTTAAAAAGTAGATTAAAAGTTTATTTTTTTTTTTTAAAAAAAAGAGATAATCACTTTGCTTGGTTTCCAATTTTTTAAAAACAGTTTTTAGAAAATTCTACACTCTTATTTTTTGTATTTTTTGTTTTTACTGAATTTTTTTAATATTTTATGCAAATTTTTTATTTTTTAGACACACCTAACATAAATACACCTAAAAAGTAAAAAAATTATAAAAAAAAAATCTTTTAAAAATTTATTAAATACCAAAAATACAAGAATTTAGTACATTTTTTGTATTTTTATGTATTTCTTAATTTTTTAAAAATATTTTTTCACAATTTTTTTACTTTTTAGACACATCTAAGTAAGGTGCATCTAAAAAAATAAAAAAAATGTTTAAAATTTTAAAAATATTCACTAAAAACAAAAAAATACGAAAATAAAAAAACTCAATTTTCAAAAAATTTAATCCAGAAAACTCAAACCAAACACAGTGAATGTGATTCAAAAAATTAAAGCTTTGTTTGGCAAAAGAAGTTGGGATTAAAAAAGTACAAAAAATAAGTCAATAAGATAAAATATTACATTCAAATCATAATCATTTCATTTTTTCTCTTACAAAATCTAAAAAAATCAAAAAAACTAACCCAAATGAACTTTTTAATCTTAAACTAAAAAAAATTCAACTCAAAAAAGTCAACTAAAAAAACTCTACCCAAACGACAACTAAATTAACTTTTAACCTACTTGCCAAAAGTGGCCAATATGGTTGAATGGAATTTATTTTTTTATTTTCATGTATTAAAGCGATCAGTTTTTTTTTTCTATTTAAGTTTTTGAATATTAGTTCAATTTATTTATGAAAATAAAAAATCTAATTTCGTTACATCACCGTTGTTCACTGAAGTTTTACTCGTCAACTTGTATTCATTACACTTTAGATTGAACTCAAATTTTATGTGAAATCACTGCTATTTTTTTTTTCCATCGTAAATGTATAAAATAAATTTAAACTACACATTAATACTTTTAGATAAAAATTACAAATTTATAATATTATTAATTTTTTTCTTTTGATTAGACAATGCACACAAAAGTATAACTTTTTACACATGTGTGAAACCAAAAACTAAAAATTCCTTTTTCCCCTTTTGAAATAAAAAAGGAAGCTTAATTCCATAAGTAAAGATAGAGATGCCTTCAACAATGGTGGCATCTAATGGTGTTTGGAAACTTGGGTTTGAGATTTTTTTTTTATTTTTTTCACTAAAAGACAAATTTTTTACAAAATCAAAAAATATATATTCAAATAAAATATCACATCTAATCCCATAATCATTTTATTTTTTCTCTCACAAACATCACATCCAACCACAAAAAATATAACTATCTTCCCAAACACCAAAAATTTTCTATCCAATAATATCCTACAACTAAAAAAATCTACATAAAAACTCACTTCCCAAACATTCACATTTTTTTTTTTCTTTTAAAATAAAGCAACACGCTTATCCTGTCATAGCCCACACGCAAGAACTATTCTGGTTGCTACACACAGGAATGGCAACCGACCAAGCACCAAGTTTGTGGTATCTCATTCCTGTGTTTATTTTTATCTTATTTTTTGTCGGATTGCAAATCGGGAATGAACAAATTCAAGAAAATAGTGAGGACGAGATGAAAGTGGAAAATATCATAATATATACTTTGTGATTCGTAAGAGGGTTTATGGGTGCCGACAAAAATTGATCAATAATGAGAATTTTTTTAGAGGGATGGACTTAATAAGAGAATACATTAATTGATATATTAATTAATGTGTCAATATATCTTATATTATTATTACTAATCTCACTCATTATATAAATTATAAATGCTTAAAATCTCTAAAATTATGTAATATTATCTGTTAGTAAACTAATTAATATACCAATTGATGCATATATGTATAATACAAGAAAGGACAAAAGTTTTAAAAAAAATTAAATTGATAGATCTAATCAATTAAATTATACAAAAATAAGCACTCAAAAGTTATTTAATTAACATAATTAGTGTTTGGAAGAGGGAAAACAAGACAAGAATGACTACCATGCAAAAAACACAGCAATCATCTTAATTTCATAAAATAAAATAAAAAAATCTCATTTTGATATTTATGGGTTGTTTGAGATGTTCTAAATAAATATACTTTTTGATTTTTTATAAAATATGAATTGGGTTTGAAGTGATGCAGTAGAGAAGTAATGTGGCTCAAATAAAATAATGTGACTTAAGCCTCCGTTTGGGAAGTGGGTTGGCTTTTTGGCTTTTTTGACTATATGAGCCTTGGCTCAAAAGCTTAGTTTGGGAAGTGCTTTTGGTTTTTTGGCTTTTTTGATTTTTTTGTAAGAGAAGAGTGTAATGATTATGGAGTTGGATGGGATGTTTTGTCTGTTGTGGCTCATGAGCCTATTCTGTCTTTTATGGCTCATTGAGCCAAAAAAGCCCAATGAGCCCTTGCCAAGCCAACCCTAAATAGGATAGTGACTTTTTTTTTTTTTTTTAGAGAATGTCAAACTTAACCTTAATTTAAAGTGTTACAGAATTTTATTCTACTATTGAACCTTTACAATCTCACAATCAAAATCAAAATCTTGAAAATGCTATAAAATAATTCGCTTTGCCTTTTTATCATGTGCGCAGAGGATGAGAATAATATATGATGGGAGATTGAGATTTGACTTTGGATGTAATATGTGTTCACACAAAGAAGTAATTTGTCATAATTTCGTCATGCTACTATACAATTTTTTTTACGTGTATTATATTATTATATATAAATTATGATGTTTGTTATATTAATTATTACAAATATTATAATTAAATTCTTTTTAATTATAATTAAAAATAAAAATGAGTCATAATCAAATAACATGTACTATAATTAAAGCTTTTTTCAATAATAATCAAAATAATAAATCTCAAATGAGTCATAATCCAACATAGCTAATATCACAATAAATTATAAATGTCATAAGTGAAATACATAATAATACATATCACAAAATATGGTAATGCTACACGCACTAATTGATATACCAATTAGTGTACCAACATATATTATGACATTATTATTTCAAAATTATGACCTCACCCATTATACAAATTATAAATACTCAAAACCTCTAAAACTATATCGCGTCATTTATTAGTGCATTAATTGATATATCAATTGTTACATATAGTATTATTCTACAAAATAAGATATTATAGAATTTTCTTATCCTAATAGTTTTAAGAATCACATAATTGATGCAAAGAAAAAGACCTATCACATAATCATTAATGGAGTACTTGTCAGTAAGTTTCATACACAAAATTTAAAATTTATTTAGTTTCAAAATAAAACATTTGCATCAATTAGTTTTACATATTTTTAATTGTTACCCAATATTTTTTTTTTTAAATTTAAAAACGCTATTACATCCCACCACTGCCAAACTTCCATCAAGTGGTAATCGGAGACTTGCCGGAATGTTCAATATCACTAGAAAGTCACCAGGTGTTGCCGGAAGTTCACCAGAATATTGCCGGAATGTTCTGAACGTCACTGGAAGTTGCCAAAATGTCTAGAATATTGCCAAAAAAATAAAAGAATAAATGGAGAAATTAAAGTTAAAAAAAAAAAAACAAAATATGCTAAATATTGATAAACTAAAAAAAAAAAAAAAAAAAAAAAAAAAAACAACAACAACAACAACAAACAACAACAATGGAATATATATATTATTTTTTAATTTTTGTAGAGTTTAAGTAAATAATCTCTAATGTTGATCAAACTAAAAAATAAACTTTCAAACTGTTTCAAAATATGATTCTATTAAGTATTTATCCTTATTAATCAAACTGGAAAAGATGTTATGAAACTATAAAAGTTTAAAATTTTAAATAATGTTATGAAATTATAAAATTTTACAGTTCTAAATAATGTTATGAAACTACAAAAATTTGTAGTTTAAAAGCATGATTCATTTCAGTACCACAAAAATTGAAATTATAAAATTTTACCGTTTTCATCGCATGTAACTAAAATTTGAAAAAAAACTTGTTCAGAACTTGAAATTTTTCTCCATTAAAACATGAAAATAAAAGTGTGTATTAGAGAAAAGATAAAAAAATTGAGAGATCAAAGAAGAGAAACAAATATAAAGAGAAGATTGTACTCCAACAACTATTTTTTGTTTAAATATAGTCAAATCCCATGTAGATCTATTCAAATCTACATCAGATCTGAGTAAATCTACTCATATTCTTCGCTGGAAACTCGTCTCCTTCGTCATCGGTGAGAGTAAAGTAAGAAGCTTATGATTGTTAGTGAATTCCAATAAATGATTGTCGTCGATTACCGGTAACTATATATTAAAAAGAGAAAGAGAATAAATAAGACATGGTTGATGGTTACATGAAATCAGGAAGAGAAAGAGGCATAAAAGAACGAATGCGTAGAGAAGATTGAAGAAGAAAATTACGTGATAAACTTTTGAGAGTATGCAAAAGATTGTAGGACTAAATAAACTTCTCATTTTTTAAATAAGATTTTCAGATAATTTGCCCATCATTATATTGCTTAGCCCAAAAGGATTTATGGGCTGGGGTAAAAAACAAACTCCTAACCCAAAAATTCAGTTGGATTCCATGTGTCCAGCCCAGATTTTAGAATTGGGCTTCATGGTTTCATGGACACATTTCTCTGCTTGGACATTTTTATAGAGCCCAAATGTTTATGGTGAGCCAAGTACTTTTCACTGGATATTTTGCAAGTTGTGTAGGATCATATTAGTCTGATTGATTTTGAATTTCTCAATGCTGAAAATTCGAGGGGGAATTACATCAAGTGGGATAGAATTTTTTTTTTCCCACACAAATATGGAGGGTTGCACCCTATCACAGAATGACTTGTACCTCACATTGTTTTGTAATTTTTTTTTTCTATCTCATTAAATTATAATTTCCCCAAAATTCATAACCAAACCACGTCATTGTTATTTATTTATTTATTTTAAATCTTGAATAAATATTTTTGTAGTATGTATAATTGCATAGTCTACTAGCTATGGCTGGTGCAGTCCGGTCAACCCCCCCACCTTCCCGGCTTACTGGGCACCACGCAATCTCAAATTTCATCATCGTCAAACTGTGTAGGTAGACATTGGATAATGCTTAAAAAAAAAAAAAAATTCAACTTTTAAAGTGCTAAAAATATATTTAAATTTAATTTATTTATTTTTTAGTTAATTCAATGAGTTCAATTAAGTGGATGTGAGGCAAATTTTAATTGAGTCAATTACAAAGCAAGTTTACATATAAATTTATCAAAATGAGTTTTAAAAATTAATAGTGTGTTTGGTTCGAGTTTTCTGGATTAAATTTTTTAAAAATTGAGTTTTTTGGTTTTCGTATTCTTTTGTTTTAGTAGATATTTTTTAAATTTTAAACATTTTTTTTTAATTTTTTAGATGCACCTTAGTTAGATGTATCTAAAAAGTAAAAAATTTGTGAAAAAATATTTTTAACAATTAATAAATACATAAAAATACAAAAAATGTACTGAATTCTTGTATTTTTTTGTATTTTTGGTATTTAGTGAATTTTTAAAAGATTTTTTTTACAATTTTTTTTACTTTTTAGGTGTATTTATGTTAAGTGTGTCTAAAAAGTAAAAAAAATGCTTAAAATATTAAAAAAATTCAATAAAAACAAAAAAACACGAAAAATAAGAAGATAGAATTTTCTGAAAAATGTTTTCTGAAAAATAAAAACAAGCAAGCTAATTAGGTTTAAGTTTCATTTGGATAACAAAGCAAATTAGAATAAGTTTTTATTGGGTTGCATATTAGTTGAAGTCAAATAACTTTTTAATTTATTTTATAACGATAACTAGGGATGTAAACAAAAAATATCACCCTATTAACGCATGCTTATCCAGACTAATCTTTTGCAGTTTGAGAAGATGAGTGTATTAAATGATAAAAATGGATGAATTGATTGACTTGCAAATTAAAATTTGACAACTCAATCTACAAATCAGCTCAACTTACTTATATGTGTATACAAAATAACATTGCACTAATTTACACACAATCTCTCAAATATCATTAATGAGAAAATATCCACCTCTCATTTTCATTGCATATTTTTTCTAATTTAATTACTTTGTCTATTTAGTCATGATTTGAAATAAATAATATTTTTTTTATTTGATAAATCATCAAAATATTCAACTAATTCACGGGTTTTGAAAATTGATGGGCTGATTGACAATGGATTGAAAATTTCTCAAATCACACAAAATTTTGATTTATGATTTTCATCCAAAATTAACCCAAATCTACTCATGCACATGCATAGCTTTAACAAGGGCGGGAAAACTACATTTAGGAAGAAAATGATAATTAATTCTTTATTTGGCATTGACTTTTTTAGTTGGCTTTTTTGCATTGAAATTTTTTAGCCTGATTTTTTAGTCTAGTTTGATTTTTTTTTTTTTATGAGAGAAAAAATGTAATAATTATGATTTCAATATGATTTTTTTGTCTTATTGGCTTATGTAGCCAATTTTGGATTCGTTTGGAAAGTGAGTTGGCATTTTGGTTATTTTAGCATGAGATTAAAAAGTTTCATTTGGAAATGATTTTTTGATTTTTTAACTTTTTTGTGAGAAAAAGAATATAATAATTATAGGTTAGATGTGATATTGTATCTTATTAAGCTAAAAAACTTATTTTATTTTTTTATAACTAAAATAATCCTAAATCTAACCCAACCCATTTTCCTAAACATAAGCGTTATTTTTTTGTAATTTTTTAACCAAAAATCAAATGCCAAACGAAGCTTAATTATTAATGGTTGACCCATAAGAAATGGGTGGTGGGTGCAGTCACTGAAGGGGTGTTTGTTCCCCAAGAAAATGTGTACACCTGTCTGGGAAAATTCCTGCGCCTAGTATTAAGTCAATTTTGTTTTGCAGCACTGCTGGTCAATTTTTAATCTTTATCTCTCCTTCATGGCCATGACATCTAAATAAACAATTCCATAATATTCAACAGCAGACAAAACAGCACACCAAAGGAGATGAAGAAGTGAGTGATAAGAGTGCCTAATATATCTTACTCCTTGAGTGCTAGAAAAATAATAGTACTAAAAATTCCGCTCATTGATTGGTTCACACTTCACGTGAGTTGGATTTGGTAGGGGAGGGGTTTTTGTGAATCTATTCATTTTCTGGTATAAAATTGAAATCCCTTAGATTTATTATCATTGTTAGATGATTAATTGAAAAGTTTAGCGGTTGTTTGGGATTCTATTGAAATAGCATATTTTTTTCCTTTCTATTTTTTTTAGTCATATTCATTTTGTTTAGTTTTAGTTTTCACTTTTAAAAAAATTATATTTTTTGTTTTCCTTTTTTTTTAATATTTTAAGTATTTTTTAAAAATTTTTAGATACATCTAATATAAATACATTGAAACGGTATAATATTTGTGAATTTTTTTAAAAAAAAGTCACTAAACACCAAAAATATATTAAAAAATAAAAATTCAGTACATTTTTTATATTTTTGTGTATTTATTAATTTTTTAGAATATTTTTTTATAAATACTTTACTATTTAGATATATTTAAGTAATGTGCATTAGAATATTTTTTTATAAATACTTTACTATTTAGATATATTTAAGTAATGTGCATTTAAAAAAGTAAAACAATTACTTCAAAAAATTTAAAAATATTTACTAAAAATAAAAAATATGAAAAACAAAAAAAATTAATTTTCAAAAAATTAAAACCAAACATACTTATTATCTTTTTATTTTTTTATAAAAAATTTAAAAATTAATAAAATAACATATTTCTAAACAACTCCTTAAATTTATATGAAATGAGTCCTAACAGTTTATATTGGTTGTGATCTCATTTGATACATAAAAAAACAAAACAAAAAAAACACAAAAAAATGAGATGATTAGACATGAAAATAAGCGAAACAAAATGCATAATGACAAAAATGTCAAATCTTCGCCCCATATGTTGCTCTTCCCTCTCTCATTTCTAAGGGTGGTTTAGGGTGTCTTAAATAAGTGCACTTTTTATCTTTTTAGATTAAAAAATTAAAAAAATATATAAATGTTTGTATTAACTTTTTGACTTTTTATAAAAAAAATGTGTATTAAAAAATTGTAAAAATTAGTTTGTAGGAGAAAATTAAGATTGAGAATTGTGCAGCCGTAATTGTTGACTTTTGGTGAATAGTATTAACTTTTTAACTTTTTGAGTAACTTTTTGACTTTTTAATTTTTTCTTATCTTCCCAAACTTAGCCTAAGTCACCCCACGTAATTGGATAAAATGTTAGAAACTTGTTCATGATTCCTCTTTAAATTAGCAAATTTTAATTCATATAGTAAAGTAAATGCCTCACCACTTAATATCGGGAGTGATGCTATATTCATCAAATTTGATATTATCTAAATTTATTTATGTCTGCCGTTTTGTAAGTCAATCGGTAGATTATTCAAATAATAGAGTGACAATCGCAATAGATGAAAGTAAAATTGATCGTCCAAACAATTGTTTAACGGCAGAAATTCAAATAATTCGAGTAACAACAAATTTAATGGATAAATCATTCCACTAATACTAATTAATTTTGAATTTGATGTTTCCAACTTTTGAAGTATTCTTACTAGTCATATTATGCTTAAGGGAATGGCTTTCCTCCGGTACTGGAGGATACTGTTGGATCCGTGATGGCCCATCACGGGTCCTGTTTCGATAATCCAAACCGTTCAATGTGTAGAACTCGTCGAGTAATATATGCCTAAAAAAAATCACGCTAATTGAATATTGATAGTTATGTAATCAAATCAGTTTTGTATAAAATAAAATGGACGGTGAAAAATAAATAGCTTGCAAAAATCTAATTTGATTACAAAGCTATCGATATCCAATCAATGTAATTTTTATAAGCATGCAGTATTCAACAAGTTTTACATATTTAACGGTTTGAATTATCAATACGAGATCCATGATGAACTTCCACGAGTCCAACAGTACCCTCCAGTCTGTGTTCATACCGGAGAAAAGTCATTCCCTATGCTTAACTTCATGTGTTGTATTATTGTATGACTTTTCTTATTTAAATTTATATTCTAAAAGTTTGTCCATTTAATATTAATTAAATTAGAAGTACATGCCTCTAAAAATCTAATAATTATGACTTATGAAGCATAATTATAAGTCGTATTATACTTAACTTCATGTTTTGCATCATTGTTTGGCTTATTTAAATATTAAAATAAAATTATATTTTATGAGATAATTGACACCTTAGTGACACCTTTAGAGTATCCCTAGCAGTTTATTTAAATTTTATTTTAAAATATTATTAAAAAATTTATTTTCTATTTTAAGAATTATTTTTTCATCTATTTCTCCCAACAAATTTCTTATTCTTTCTCTTTTCCCTAAAATATTATTAAAATATTCATTCCCTATTCTTTCACTTTTTCATCTTCTTCTCGGCTTTTCATTTCCATTTTTCTTCTGAGACAGTCCAATAATGAAAAAAACAGGCATTTATAGAACTTACCAAACAAGTGCAAGATGATAATGGATGGAACAATCATCACAATGATATTAATTATTCTCTTTTTCATCCTTTTGATGGAATTATGAAGTCTTTGATATATTGATATATATATATATACAACCGGTTTTCTCTCTCTCCCTCTATTCTTGCTTGTATATATCTATACAATACATATATAAGCTTTGAGAATGGATAGAGTAAAGCAATGACTGCAGGGCGGTTGACCAGCCGATCAATTGGCCAGACGTCTGGGAGGTCGACCAGTCGGATGTCCGAATGGATGATCAGTGAAGCAAGTTTTGGACAGATTAGTCATCTGGGACATCCGGGTACACAACCACTGTCAGATATAGAGGAAGTTACAGTGACTTCTTACAAACACAGAGTCGCTATAGTAAATATTAGTTTGAGTGATGTATAAGGGAACTGATGTGATGGTGTAAGGGAGTTTCAATCCCCTAAAATAAGTAAGGACATGATTTAAGGGCTCTGCTAGGAATGCTCATAGGATGGATAATAAGGGGGGCCAAATTTTTCTTTCCTGTTCTCGACCCCCAAATGCTTTATGTCAACTATATTTGCCTCTTGACGAGAAATATTATAAATTCCTATCCCTAATCACCAAACGATAAAGAGTCTCTTTGTCCTGGCTGTAATCCTCATTTTTTCAATTTTTACTATTCAAATTGGAAATATTAGGGTTCTTTTAAAAAGATGATTAAAAATTAAATTTTGACTTTTAATATATTTGAATCACATTATTTCTTAATCTTTTCACATATTTTTTTTTAAAATTTAAAAATCAACCTTTAATCAAATTTTCAAAACAAACCTTAGTCCTTACCTCAACCTTCTCGACTTTGGGGAATGTGTCTTTTTCGGTGCCATGAAAGCCATCTTTTTTTTTTTTTTTTTTCTTTTTCTTTTCTTTCAAGTAAGAGGAAATAAAGACCTTTATAAATTCTCATATTTTAGCAACTTGTATATGAGGTAAGAGCAATTTGTTTTTCTCTAATGTTCTTCACATTTGCAGCTTTAATCGAGTTCAATAATAAGCTAAATTTGGAGAATGTTCATTTGAAAAAAAGAAAGAAAAGCAACAGCTGAAACAAAAACGAAGATATAATTAGTTGGAAAATTAATCATTTCAAGAAACAATTAGCAGATTAACAACACTCAACGGTAATAAATTCATATGATTTCCACAAGTTTATACAATAAAATACAGTACAAAACGGAATTAAAAGCTTAACGATACGCAAAGCATACGAAAATTTATTTGACAAATTCATATTCATATTAATAACTATTATATATTATAATATATGTGTTAGATTTATTACTATCACACGGGAGCTTGTGAAGCAGCATTCACAGCGACCTTACCGTCCTGACCTGTCCTCATATCGGCGCTGACCGCCGCCGTACCCATTCCCTGATACGGCGGCCCCACCACCCCTCCTCCCGAAGCAGCGGCGGCGGTATAATATACCTGCCTTCCCACCCCAGTATCATACGCCATCTGCGTGTACCCCGCATCCACCATCCCAACTCCACCACCAGTCGTTGGCCTCACCATTCCATATCTTTCAGAAAACCCGGCCCCCATCGGCGGCAGAGTAGGCTGCGCCACCGCCGGAGCAGCCACCGGTGGTACAACATTGTACGCCGGCTGCTGGTCCCGGTAATACTGCTGTGGCATCCTCTGAACCATGTAGTATCCTTGGCCGGTTGGCCCCGTAACCGGTCTCCCCATCTGCGTGTGATATACACCTGTTGGAGCTTGAATCATGTATACCGATTGTTCAGGTCCCCTCGTAGTAGCAGGATATACGTCGCCGGAGATCTGATTCTCCGGCCAGTATCCAACCGGAGAAGATTCAGTCGCCGGTGATGTAGCCGGCGGCGGTTGTACATTTTCTGAGAATTTTTGTACGTACGAGTAATCGACCGAGTTATCATCACTTCTCCTCCTATAAATAGCTTGATCTTGATCTCCAGGACCTCCAATCTGCAACCTCTGCAAATCCTGGATCTGATCCGCTCGGATGACTCGATCGTTCGGAACCGGAGCCGGAACTTCCGGTTCTAGGGCTCGATCCGGTACCTTCGTCAACACCGGAGATGGGCGGCGTGCGCATTCCTTTATCACAATCCGAACAGGAAGTCCATTTTGTTCGTCGTCGTCGTCGCCGCTTCCGCCGGCGGCGGCGGAGACGACTGAATCGGACGAGAATTCAAAGCGTCGACGAAATTCTCCCGATCAGTCTTCTCCTCCGACGGTGCCGCAACCACCGGCAAATTCGCCGGAAACAAAAACAACCGGAGCCTCGCCGGCTTCGGCGAAGCCTTATACAACCGATCGTATTCGTGCATCATATGCTCCAGATCATCATCATCAGTCACCGATATCAACGCATCGAGATCCACCCCGGGCAACTGGTACTTCAAGCAGACGTCGCCGTCGCAGAGGGCGGAGAGCTTGGCGATGAGGCCAGAGAATTTGATGTTGCAATCGACGGCCAAGATCTTGGTGTCGCCGCCGATGTAAGATAACTGGTTGTCGTGAGGTCTAGGGTGGATTTTGCCGCCGAAACTGCACATGAACTTGGCTATGTAGGTGCCTGCCGCAGGTGGCGGTTGGTCTTCCCACGGCTGCGTGGTGTCGAAATCGATGTCGCGCGACGGAGGAGAGGCGTCGCCGGAGTCAGGGTAAGAGGAAGCGTATGAGTAATTTTCCATCGGCGCAATATAGCAACGATTGAAACGACAGAGATTTTCGGATGAGCGTTATTCCATACAGAGAGAGAGAGAGAGAGAGAGAGAGTGAGTGGGTGTGTCTGAACTTGGAGAGAACGGTGTGTAGGGGTCGTTTTATTTTTCTCGTTTTAGGGATTTGCTTTGCTCACCTTTTGGTTCATGCTTTCTCTGTGCAATCTATTGTTTTGTGGGGTGCGTGCCGACAAATGAGGCAAGGGTGTGCTCAAAAATGAAATACAATAATTAAAAAAAATTAAATTTAATTAAAAAAATTAAATATTTAATGATGTATAAATGAAATTATTGGTGAATAATTAAAAAAATTATAAAAAAGTGATTTTTTAAAATATTTTATTATATTGTCAAATTATTAAATTTAAAAAGTCAGTTTAATTTTTGAACTTGAATAGCATTACTCTAAATAAAAATTTGCAATTAGAAATGTGTAAGAGCATTTTCAATTATTCATCTTCTTCTTTTCAAATTTAAATTTGATGAAAAAGTATTTAAAAATAGAAAAATGACTTGGACCCCCAGCTGGGCGTGGCACTGGGGGGGGGTCGGTGGGGGTCGTCCGTACTGGGGGTCTGTAGCATTGTTGTTTTTTTTAAAGTTCTCGGCCAATCCCAGGCCGACACGTGGCACTGGGGGGTCGGTGGGGGTCGTCCGTACTGGAGGTTTGTAGCATTGTTGTTAAAAATATTTTTAGCCTTATGTTTTGTAAATGTAATTTGAGAGTATGAGTTTTATTTTGAGTTTGTGTGTTGTAGAATTATGATTTGAGTGTAGAAAATTTGTTTGGTAAAGAATTTTGAAAATAGTTTTGAAAAAGAGGTTTGATTTGAGTGGGGAATTGTTGATGTGACATTTGAAATGTGATACAAAAATTTACAATTCATAACTAAATATACAACTCAAAATTATTTTAAAACACATAAAAAATTTTAAAAAATTCAGAAAATATTTTTCCCGAGTATGTAAATCAATTGCCAAAAAAAAAAAATTCTAGAATTCAGAGGACATCCGGGTGGACTTCCTCAGGCAAAATTTTGACAAAAAACGTGGCCTGTGCATCAGAGTTCTCTGCAGAGAGTGTGGAAAATTGATTTCAAAACCATAACCAAACATCATACTCAAACACACGTGTAAAAAATTGATTACAAATCACAACCAAACAGAGCCTTAATTTTTTTACAAAATGATCATCAAAATCAATAAAGAGATTTTTTTAATCAATTTGGGAATTTATCAAATTTGAATTTGATAAAAATATAAAAAGATAAATCGTTGAAAATCTTTTTTTTTTTCAACAAATTTGATGAAAAGGAAAATTTGAGATAGAAAAAAAAATTAAAAAGATTTTGATCAAAATTTAATGAAATAATTGAAATAGTTCATATCAAACCAAATTTTTTATTCGAATTTGAAATTATATTGGATGCAAATTTTGATAAAAAATTAGAGATGGTCTAATAAATCAAATTTAAATATATTTTAAGTATTATTAAAATTTTAAGTTAAATTTAAAAAATTTATTATTCTACTAGCTTAAAGTTTTAATTTTAATGTTAGGCCCCATTTGGTACCTTTATTTATTGGTCATTTTAACAAAAGTTAAAAATTATGAAAATTATTTAAAAAAAAATATCTTAATAATTTATGATTTTCTATACAATTATAAGACATATTTTTTAATATATTAATTTTTTTAATTTTTTTTTACCTCAAAAAAATTAGAAAAGTACTAAAAAATTAATTCTCAAATAAGATCCTAGAAGGTGGCTTGAACAAGATAAGAAAGTGATGGGTTGACTGGTGACTTGGATTGTGTCCCACATTGAATTTTTTCTCGTAAGAGAGAGAGAGAGGGACTGCCATGCCATGTCGTGTGAAAGCAAGCATTGAAAATGTCATGCATTATTTTTATTTTTTAAATATTATCTGTAGTTCAATGACCGAATTACCCTATTTGATTTAAGATTGGTGACTAGGTCTTTCATGGGTTTAAGGGGCAATGTAGTACATTTGAAGTCGGCTCTCTCAATAAGACAATGCTTAGAGAACGATTGGACTGCACTAATAAATGTGAACAATAAATATCCACCTAAAATTCATATTATTAACCCAAAACTTTTATGGGAAATGATATAAAATTATGAAATTTAAATTCAAAATTTAATTTAAGTTTTTTTATATTCAGTGGTGTTACATGCATCAATTAGTATATACATTAATATATTAATTAGTGTTATAATATTATTAATGATTCTATTTATTATACAAATTATAAATATTTAAAATTTCTAAAATTATACCACATCACTAATTAATACACTAATAAATAAACTAATTAGTACATACAATATTATTCTTTTTCATTTGAAGTTAAGATTTCTTTCATATTTTTTGTTTAGTTGGTAATGACTTTTCTTTGGTGATCTAAATGAAGAAATATTTGATTTGTAGATCCATACGAGCCGACTCAAGACTTTTCATTTTGTAAAATTTATTAAGTGGTGCGTTGGGGACAAGTTAAAAAAATTAATTTTTTTTAAATTTTTTTTTAGCTTTTTTATATAGAAAAGTCAATTTTTTTATACAAAAAGTCAAAAAATTAACTTTTAACTAACTTTCCAATATACCTCTAAGTAAATTATTTATGTAAAAATTTAAATTAATTAAAAATTAATAATCACATGAAATAAGTATAATTAGAGAATAGACAACTCTCTATTTAAGATGTATGATTTTGGTAATGGACATTTTTTTTTTTTTTTAAAGATCACTAATAACATAAACTCAATTTATAAAAAAAATAAAATAAAACGGGAAAAGAGAAAAAATTTAATCTGATAATGCCACTACGTATAACTGTGTGGAAAAATTTATTATAGCACAAACTAGGAATAGTTGAAATGTGGAAGTTTAAAGCTAGAAATCAAAGGTTGCAACAAACTCACTGTGTGTGTCAATTTTTGACCACGCTGTTAAATTAGTACTCAGTTATAGAACACCGATAGAATAGATTAAGTCCGAACAACCTGTCACAGAAAGATAAGAATCCCGCGGTGGTTCGTCCACCCGGAGGCACTCCGACGATCAAGTTAATAAAATATCTCTCAAAGATAACCAATAGTGTTTAACTCACTAGACATAGCATAAAAAGTATACCTTAGACCCATGGGGGTGCCTCCCTTTTATAGTCAAAACAATCATAGTCCCGATAGAAGCCTAACTCTAATGGACTTGGACTCCCAATAGGATTATGATAAGCTCTCTAAGAGTCTTGTCTTTACTCAAACTGAAGTCTTCTCCCATTCTATGACTCTTGTCCCTTATCCGCTTATCCCGGATTCCAATATTATCCCAGATAACCTCGGCCTAGTCGAGATCATCTCAGCATCATGACCAGGACACGTGGCACCCCGGCTGGCACTTCAGTGACACCTCGGCCACGTGTCGTCATTCAAAATTTATGTCCTCACAACTGCCCCATAGGTTCTATTACCTCGGCATCCTGAGGTGATGGAACCCATATCATTCATTCCTTTAATCACGACCCCGATTTAACTTCAGCTTGTAAATTTTTCTTAAAATTTCAACAAGTGTTAAATATAATCTTAGTTTAACTTCAACTTATAATTTTTTTAAATTTCAACAAGTATTAAACATATCATCGGTTTAACTTCAACTTGTAAATTTTTAAAATTTCAACAAGTGTTAAACATGTCCTCCGTTTAACTTCAACTTGTAAATTTTTAAAATTTCAACAAGTGTTAAACTTTTAAAATTTCAACAAGTGTTAAACTTTTAAAATTTCAACAAGTGTTAAACATGTCATCGGTTTAACTTCAACTTGTAAATTTTTTAAATTTCAACAAGTGTTAAACATGACATCGATTTAACTTCAACTTGTAAATTTTTCTTAAAATTTCAACAAGTGTTAAACATGTTCCCAGTCTCTTGTTTGTTGGATCCATTGTTACCTTAGCTTCGCTTCGGCGAGCTGTTTCTCTTCTCTTGTTTTGCTGCCTTCGTTCCCGGCATGCTGAGAGACTGTATGAACCGTTTTCTGCCCCCCTTTCTGAGCACCCTTCTTGACCGTTGGAATTGGCGTATCTTGTAACAGGAACGGTAGTTGCATGACGTTATTCTGCATCATAAAATTGACGACTGTTTGCAGGTCTGCCAATTTGTCCGCCATTCCTTTCGTCTCGCCGTCCCTCCGTAGGCATCTATCTTTCCATACTTAGAGGTCGTCTTCGTTGTAGTACCCGCTTCAGTCCGATTTCTTTGGCACGTTGCCCTCTTGGCCGACGTTCTTTTCTCCATGACTCTTATCACTAGTCTTTTCGTTGCAGTTGTCTTCTTTGACGTCAAGGTCTACATGTTTCCCACTTCCAGTAGGGATGTCGTTCTCAACCTTTTCTTTCTGTTCGTTGTTGGCCATATATTCTCCTTTCGTTTTCACAGACGGCGCTAAATTGTGTGTGTCAATTTCCGACCACACTTCCAAACTAGTACTCAGCTGTAGAACACCAGCAGAATAGATTAAATCCGAACAACCTGTCACAGAAAGACAAGAATCTCGCGGTGGTTCGTCCACCCGGGAGCACTCCGACGATCAAGTCAGTAAAATATCTCTCAAAGATAGCCAATAGTGCTTAACTCACTAGACAGAGCATAAAAAACATACCTTAGACCCATGAGGGTGCCTCCCTTTTATAGCCAACACAATCTTAGTCCCGATAGAAGCCTAGCTCTAATAGACTTAGGATTACTGCTAATCTTGAACTCTCAATAGGATTAGGGTAAGCTCTCTAAGAATCTTGTCTTTACCCAAACTGAAATCTTCTCCTATTCTAGAACTCTTGTCCTTTATTCGCTTATCTCGGATTCCGGTATTCTCGCAGATAATCTCGGCCTAGCCGAGATCATCTCAGCATCATGACCAGAACGCGTGGCACCCCGGCTGGCACTTCGGTGACACATCGACCACGTATCGTCATTCAAAATTTACGTCCCCACACTTACCTACTCCAATTTGCTTCAAACCCAATTTCAACCTTAAAATCACTAACTCTTTTAATATTGGTATCATACAAATTTATATATTATGTTTTGGGTCCAAATGTATGAAGCAATTGACCTTACCTGTCAATTGCTAATTTTATTTTTTATTTTTACTATTTCACCAATTTTTATTTTTTTTTCATATTTGCTAATAACTAATTAAACTAACAAAAGAAAAATAAATAACTTTTTTCATTTACAATAAACTTCTTAAATATTTTTCACACACATCAGTTTTAAAAAACTTTTTCTTTTTTTGTAAAGTAAAAAAAAATCTATAATGCCTTCGTTTTCATGTGGGTTGACTTTTTGACTTTTTAATTATTTTTGTTTAGGGTTAAAAAATCTCGTTTGAGATAGACTTTTTTATTTTTTTGACTTTTGTGAGAGAAAAAAAAAATAATTATGAATTGAATGAGACATTTTATTATATTTGATTGTAATAATATATTTTATCTTATATAACTATTTTAGCCTAAATTACTTCCCCAACATAGCCAATGCATATTTTGTTAAACACCACTGGAATTTTGTTAAATTCTCAGCAATATATTCATATTCATTTGTGATCCAGAGGGAATAAAGCATATTTGACAGCTTTGCTACAGCCTAATCTAATCTAAAAGCTGTAATCCAGTGCATTTTTTTTATTAATATATATCTACATTTTAAAAAAATTATATGGTATGGTATTAAAGAATATAGATTTCATTGGAAAGTGTAAAGAATGTGCGAGGAACAGCCAGGAAAGTAATGTTGTTAACTGTTTATTAACTGTAAGTGGTCAGAATAGGACAACTGATCTCTTCCTCACAAAACACTCTACTTTACTGCTATTCTTCAAAGTCAATTCCATTAAAGAAAATCAACAAATATTTGACTACATCTACCCAAAAGTATATATACAAAAACAAACAAAAACATCATACAAAGTTCTCAAATAAAGATGAAAGTGTCTTCATTGACAGCTAGTCATATTGCATTTTAGGCCTCGTTCGGAGTTTAGTTTTTTTATGATTTTTGTTTTTTTTATACGAATTTGATTTTTAAAATCTTGGTTAAATTTTTATATTTTATTTTGAATTAAAGGTGTATCTTAACAAACATTAATCATGAAATGAATATCTTTAGGCCGTCCTCATTTATGTAATAGAGAGGATTCAGGTAATTGTTAACATGAGATTGACTTAACCATCGTTTGAGATGTAGATTGACTTTTTAATAGGGGTGGACGCGGATTGGTTGCGGCCACGAAACCTCCAATCCACCATCCGTCCGCTAGATTGGCGGATTGAAAAAAATCAATCCTCATCCGTCCGTCAATCCGGCGGATGTGGATTGAGCGGATTGGCGGTTTGGCGAATGGATGCGAATCGGTTTGGCGGTTTGAAATTTTATAAATTTTCAACATAGTTCAACTTGTGCACTTCCTCAAAAAAAAAAAAAGAAAGAAAGAAAGAAAGAATTACAGTCAACGACTTAAAAAAGTATTACAATTACTGCATGCATCATCCAAAGAAAGAAAATTTGAAACTTTAAAATATCACAATCACTGCATGCATCATCCACATATTACAATCACAGCATGCCTCATCCACATAAAATATTACAATCTGTGGTTCTTAAAATATAAAAACAATTCAAACCATCAAAACCATGAGCAGAGCAATAGTAGAGATTATATGTCTCTGTATTGTTACATTTATATATGTTTTTGAAAACAAAAATCAACCAGCATATGTTACATTTTCTATTTATTACTTTTAGAGTTAGATTTAAAAACCAAAAAATATAGATAAATAATATGTTTATTTTTTTCAATTCAAAAAATATATCCAAGTTGAAAACTTTTTTTCAACAGAATATTTGAACTCTTTTTCAATTGAAAACATAAACAAAATATTTAAACAAATTGAAAACACAAAGTCTTATAAATTACTAAGAGTGCTCGCGGTTTGACGGTTCGGTTGCGGCCAAAGGAAGCTCAAATCCGCCATCCGTCCGCCAAATTGGCGGATTGGAGAAAATCAATCCGCAACCGTCCGCTCGTCATCACGCATCCGTCCAAAATGTGACGGATCGGATCGGATCGGTCGGTTTTGGCGGATCGGTATATCCGCTGTATTTTAGTTTGGAGCTAAAAAGTCTCGTTTTGAATGAATTTTTTGACTTTTTTACTTTTGTGAAAGAAAAAATAAAATAATTATGAATTGAATGTGACATTTTGTCTTATTTAATTAAAATAACTTATTTTACCTTATATAACTAAATTAGCCCCAATAAACATCCCAAACAAAACCTTAACTGAAACTCAACTCAAATAATGCACACAACTAAAATACGAAAAAAAAGTGTATAAAAGTGCATTGAGTGGTTAATATATTTTTCAGCACAGCTTACATAACACTCAAGATAAGTTTCACTCATATATTATATTTTTTTTACATTTTATATGTTTTAATTTTGTGCAACTATTGTTTTTGTATATTGTCTTCTTTTTGTGAAAATTTAAAATTAAAAAAAAAATTATTGGGCAACTTCTTTACTACATTTAACAAGATCTATAAAAACAGATTTTAAATATTGACAAGTTGATGCAACTCAAACTTAATTAGTTCGAGATCTAACGGTTAGCCTAAATAATTCAAATTTTGTCTTAGGTGAGATTCTCACTCCCTTGATTATCGCATCCACTATACCACTAATACATCGAATAAACCCTTTTGAAATAAAATATTTAGCACCCATCTAAAAGAAAATATTTGGCTATTTTTGAATCTTATGTTTGTTACTTTTTTTTACTCGCAAATGTAGGCATTGGATTCAAATTATTTACTGTTAATTACATTTTTAATTGTTGTACTTTAATCTAAATTTTATTTTGGTCGTCATATTTTTAAATTGAATAATTTAATTTTTATACCTTAAATTCAATTTCAATTGGATCATTCTGTTTATTTTTTTTTATTTTTTTTTGTTCGTGTAAATTTTAAGAAACTAACAAGTGTCTTAAAATCGTTGGGTGTGTTCGGTTTGTATTTTGAGATAAATTTTTAAAAAAAACTTGGAGAGTGAGTTTAGATTTTTTTTTTATTTGTTTGGTTGTATATTTTGAAAATAGTTTTAGAATTTGGGAGTTTAGGATGATTCGATGTTTTGTTGTAGTTGAGTAGATACGTATGAGAGAAAAAGTGATTGAGAATGAGAGAGAAGAGAGAAAAAGTGATTGTTTGATGTGTAATAAAGAGAAGTAATTTTAGAATTTTTTTGAGAAAATTTGTAACCAAACATGTTTTTAGAAATTTTCTTCCAAAAATATGTTTCAAAACACAAACCAAAGACACCCGTTAACTTTAACTTTTAAATTGAATGGAAAGATTGAATTGTTCAAGTTTTCATTCAAGTTAAAAGTATAGGGATCAAAATAAAATTTGAGTCAAATTATAAAAATAAAAATTATAATTAACTTTTATTTATTTAATTTTTTAAGATATAATTAACTTATATATGTATACTAAAATATATGCGATTCCTCCAAGCTGGCACAAGTGTGACTTGGGCTCTTTAGAACTAAGCTGTAGATGCCTATTTTTTTAAGTTAGACATTATTCTAGTTTCTAATAGCCCATCCACATGTTCTCCCACCCACATTCCCACCTCATCTCCTCATTAAACAACACATATTTACCAATAATCATAGTCACATTAAATTATGATAAATATTATTATTCTAGTGCATAACCAAAAACCATTTTTTACAAAATTGTAAGCCAGATTGACACATAACCAAGTAGATATAAAATAAAATGTGTGTGTGTGTTTTTTAAAGATTTGTAAAATAAAATGTGTTTATTTGTATAAATTTAGTGTTCTGTAACTTATAAAAAAAATTAAAAAATTACTACAATAATAAATAGCTTATTTGGTTTGGATCTTCAGTATTTACTTTTTAGAAAATTGATTTTTCTTTTATTTTTCGTGTTTTTTTTTGTTTTAACTGAATTTTTTAATATTCTAAGCATTTTTTAAAAATTTTTAGATACACCTAATATAAATACATTTAAAAGTATAATTTTTGTGAAAAAACTGTAGAAAATTCACTAAATACCAAAAATATATAAAAAAAAAATTGAGAATTTAGTAAATTTTTCGTATTCTTATGTATTTATTCATTTAAAAAAATATTTTTTACAAATATTTTACTTTTTAGATACATCTAAGTAAGATACATCTAAAAAAGTAAACAATTTGCTCCAAATTTTATAAATATTCACTAAAAATAAGAAAATACGAAAAATAAAAAATTTAATTTCTAAAAATTGAAACCAAATATACTGAAAATGTCTAGCTAGCAAGAGCTCCAGTGGCACCCACAAAGGAAAAGACAAAATAAATATAAAATTCAATAGATTTTTTTGTTAGTTTTATAATACTTTTTACACACTTTAATATATATATCTTTTAATTTTTTTACCATTTCTAAAATATTTGTTGTACTAATCCCAACATTAAATAATGCATAGAAGCACCTATTAGCATTTGCCAAAAACAAAATTAAAAAAACATACATAAAAAGTTAGTTTGGTCTTACTAAGAAAAATATATGTTTTTGTGATGTACATTTATAACTTTTTTTTTTTTATAATAATAATGGGCTTGATTAACTAATAGAGTAATGTTAAAAATCTCAAATAATCTATTAAATTTTTTATCAAATCTCTTACATAAATGTGAGACCCACACACATGTGGGTTTGTATGGGTTCTACACCCTTGTGAAAAGTTTAATAAAAAATTTAATAAATTATTGGAAAACTTATTTATAAATCCTATTAGGGAAACTAATGCTACATATGGTCCTACTAAAAAATTTATGTTCTCATAAGCCTTGTGTGAAGTTTGTTGACACATTACCCTTAATATTAGTTGTTAATATCATAAACAATGGTAAAACTATATATAGGAAATTGAATGTTACCATAGATTAAGTTTGCAAAACGTAACGTGACACCTACATAAACGTAACGTAATGTGACCATATCAGATGGGACATTACATAAACGTAACGTGATGTGACACCTACATAAATGTAACGTAACGTGACACCTACATAAACGTAACGTGACGTGACGTGGTACCTGCATAAACGTAATGTGACGTGACACCTTCATAAACGTAACGTAACGTGTCACGTTACGTTTCGCAAACTTACTAAGTTTTTGATTTTTTTAATTGAATATGAAATTACTTTATATGGTAACATTCAATTTCTTATATATGATTTTGTCATTATAATGTATAATAGCATATTAATACTATTTATTTACAACTCATAGGATCTTGTGGAATACGTTCCTATCTAAATAAGACTCGAGACTGTATAAGAAATTACACAAGATTTAATATAGTATAAGTGTCTGAAATAGGACTTATAAATAAGTCTCCCTAAATTATATAGGGGTTATAACATTTTCCTTAACTAATAACATTTAATGTACTCTTGCTCTAACAAGGAAAATGCTATAAACTTCAAATGAATTATCAAATATTCTACTAAACCTCTCATATGAGTGTGAGACTCACACACATGTGATTTGTGTAGGTCCCACATCCATGTGAGAGGTTTGATAGAATATTTGATAATTTATTCGGAGTCTCTAGCACAACTCCTCTAACAAAACCCGGAGGTGCTACATGCACCAATTAGTATACATACTAGTATATTAACTAGTGTTATAATGTCATTAATAACCCTATTTATTATACAAATTATAAATACCCAAAACTTCTAAAATTATGTCACATTATCTGTTGGTATACTAGTATGTATACTAATTAGTGCATATAGCATTATTCAACAAAACCCTATGGCTAATACTCCTTCTGTCCCAAAATATTAGTCTCTTATTTTATTTTTTATTGTCCCAAACTATTAGCCATTTTTCAAAAATCAAGTACAAAAATAATATAATTTTTTTATTTTACCCTCCTTTTAAATTCATTAACAACATAAAAACTATAATTATGGCATTGATATTCCCCTAAAAATATACTATCGAATGATAATTTTAGAAAATTAATTTTTAAAAGTGTAATAATTGTACTACCAAAAAAAGTTAAATTAAAAAAAAAAAAAAAACTATTATTTTGAGACGGAGGGATTAATATTATTAGAACCAACAGGTGCCAAGTGGAGGTGATCTCGTCATTTGAGTAATAATCAGTGTGTTTGGCTTGAGTTTTTTGAATATTTTTTGGTTTTCGTATTTTTTTTTTATTTATAGTGAATATTTTTAAGATTGTAAACATTTTTTTTTTACTTTTTAGATGCACCTTATTTAGATGTATGTAAAAAGTAAAAAAATTATGAAAAAATATTTTTTAAAATTAACAAATACATGAAAATACACAAAAATGTACTGAATTTTCATATTTGTTTTGTATTTTTGGTATTTAGTGAATTTTTAAAAAGTTTTTTTAACAATTTTTTTATTTTTTAAATATATTTATGTTAAGTATGTCTAAAAAGTAAAAAAATTATTTAAAATATTAAAAAAATTCAATAAAAATTAAAAAAATACGAAAAATAAAAAAATAAAATTTTCTGAAAAATATTTTAAAAAAAGTGTAACCAACGAAAGTGTAATATCCATATGAGTAATGGCTATAATGAAAATAAATAAATAAATAATATTGTGTTCCATTTTTTTGATCTCCCTAGACTCCATGTTTTACCTACGCCTTAGAGGCCGAATCTCCTATGGCGCATCCCAAAACGTAGGTGCTAAACATCCATTTCATCAAAATCGAAAGGCCTAAATTAATTTGCTACTAAATGGACAATTTTTTTAGAGACTTATGCATTGGTCTTAGGGCTGATTTGGCATAACTTAAAAAAGATAAAAAGTTAAAAAATTATTCAAAAAGTTAAAAAGTTATCACTATTTATTAAAAAAAAAATTAAAAAATCAATTTTCTAAACAAAAGTACAACTTTGATATCATCTATGTGCAACTGCTGTGCTGCGTTTGTTGACAAAAATGAAATGATTGGGTGTAATTTTAGATGGTTGCTGTTCGGCTCGCGGGGGCCATCACGTGTCTCGTTTTGATAATCCGAACAGTCAATGTGTAGAACTCGTCGAGTACTATATGTCTGTAAAAAATCATATTGATCGGATATCGATAACTGCATAATCAAATCAGTTATGTACAACAAATGGATGGTGTCATAATTAACAATTGAAAAAAAACAAATCTGATCAGATAGCTATCGATATCCGATCAACGTGATTTTTCATAGACATATAGTACTCGATGAGTTCTACACATTGAATGGTTCAGATAATCAAAATGGGACCCGTGATGACCTCCACGGGCTGAACAAAATCGTCTAGTGCAATGCCCGAAAAATAGCCAATAATTTCTTACTCCCATTTCACTTGTGCAGATTGTACGGATGTGGCCCACACCTTTACAATCTTCTCCTACACACTTCTTTATACAATTTTTTAATATACATTTTTTCATAAAAAGTCAAAAAGTTAACCCAAACATTTATATTTTTTTCCTCAATTTTTTAGTCCAAAAAGACAAAAAGTGCACTTATTTAGGACACCCCAAACAACCCAATTTATTATCTAATAAGTCTTATAATAATTAATGAAATTTTTTATCATACTATATTAAAAAATATCAATTTGAAAATTTTATCATAAAAAATATCATTAATTTTAAGTTTTAGCGACAATTCAAAAAAATCGTTACAAAAAAATGTCACTAATTGTTAATTTTCAGCTATAGTTTGAAAATTTTATTACAAAAAAAATCACTAATTGTAAGTTTTAGCGATAGTTTATCAAAATTGTGACCAAAAAAAGTTGTTAATTATCATTCTTTAGCGATATATGTAAAAAAATAATTCCAAAAAATGATTTTTAACGACGATTGTACTATGACTTATTTTTAATAGAATTTGATGGGAATTAAATTCAACTATTATCCCAATTTTTTTTAATGGTATGAAAAGATCGATGTGGATGCATTTTTCTCAATTCACCTAAATTTCAACAGATGGTGAATAAGATGCTACTCAACTAAAACCGATCTACCAACACTATAGCGATCCTAGTTTTTCCTTCATTGGTTGTTGTATTCCGAACTCGGTTCCGTGGATGTCTGTTGTAGTATATGTCTCGTTCCGTCCTTTAATTCTTTGTATATGAGTTTTAGGATATGTTGGGCAGGTTTGTAACAGGTTGGTTGTAATTAGAAACAAATGGTTGTTGCTGTAATAACCCTCACCACTGATTACTGGTTAACCACTGATTACTACTAAACTGAGATTGATTATGATAAGTAATTGAATCGACTGAAATACTGAACTGACTGATTGAATGGGCTAGTTTAAATGCATATCTACCTGTTGACTGTTAAACTTATCTGTTCATGTTTTATGTTTTAAATTGCGAATTGAAGGCCTTATCGGCGGCCGACTCTGAAATCGATTGATGTTTTATGATAATTAGAATTTATAAGATTTTATGGCATATTTACCTGAAATGTGATTTAGAATGATTGAATTAGATTAAAATAAGCTAAATTGCATAGTTGGCCCTAATTACCAAACTATCACTTAGTAGGCCAAGTCTTAAGCCTTTAGTTGATTCACATATGTGAGCCTTAACAAATTTCATCAGCCATTTGAGAGTCATAACCTGACTATAGAGAGAGAGGGACCTAGAAGAGTTGGTTTTCATTTTGTTTTGCTTGGAAATTAAGAAGATTAAAGGAGTTCTTGCTTGATTGAGCTTCTAGACTTGTAATTTGGGGACCCAAGGTAGAAAATTCAACCTTTTATTGATGTATTTAAGATTGATTCATGCATGGTTCTTGTGTCCTTAGTGAGCTAAGCCTAGATTGAGCCTTATAATGTTGAATTGAAGCTTAATCTTTGCATGCATGGCATACTCTTGCATCTTGAGGTTGTTCTTCATAAATTTGTCACATGCATGTTCATATCTTGAGTAGAGACTATGAATTTATCATGTCTTTGGAAGATTTGGCTCATTAGAGCATGTATTAAAGCTTTGAATTAGTTTAAACTCATGCATATTACACATTCATCATGTTCCTGAAATGTTGTTTGAAATTGGGTTTAATTCCCTCACCTTTGGACCTTGATTTTACAAATTGAGCTTTAAATCATGTCATACTATGTATTTACAAGTGTTTTCCAGGAAATGGGCCCAAAGGAATCGAATTTGATACACTTGAAGTTGAATTTGAGCTTGAGGTTCAAATCTGGGAATTTCAGATTTTGAACTCACGCTCAAGAGGGGTGACTGGCGCTCGAGCGTGAAATTTGTGCTCCCAGCACTTTACACTATTTTGAAGTCCGCTCGAGCGGGGTAATTTACGCTCGAGTGGGACCTTGTGTCTTACGCTCGAGCGGGTGTCGAGCGCCCAATCGAGCGTGATTTTCACACATCCAGCAATTTTGACTGTTTTGCAGTACGCTCGAGCGGGTAAGTATACGCTCGAGTGGAAACCTTTGTTTGTATGTCCGCTCGAGCGGAGTAACCTACGCTCGAGCGTGAACCCTGTTTTCTGAAAATTCTGAAAATGCTTTTCAAGTGCATCCTTGCATCCTCATTTCATCCTAGGCATTCCCAGGCCTAGTTTAAGGTATCTTAATGAGGATATAAATGTATAGCCACACCGAGGCAAATTAGGGATTAAGTTACTATTTTTTCCCAACTGTATAGTTTAGTGTGTGTTCACTCTGTAACTGTGTAGGGTTGGCATCTGAGGACGCGCTCTAGCTTAACTTTAGCCCAAAACTCTGTGAATAACAACTGTGTAAAGATATGTTCAAATATGAATATCTTCTGAATGGTTAAACTGTACTGTTTCTGAATTGATATTGTTAACTGAATGAATGTATGTTCTCTATTCTGAACTGTACTGTGGCATCCATAGCAACTACTGTTACTGTTACTGCTACTGTTACAGAGATCTCTGTCGGTTCCCATGTTTGGAACCATTACTGATGGCCATCATTGACTGCTCGGTCTTTTAAGACCTACTGTTTATTGTACTGCTATGCTAAGGGATGTACCACATATGACTGTTATGACTGAATAACTAATATACTGAATCAATTGACTGTTTTCAATACTGAAAGGACATTCATTCTTAACCTCTTTACGCATTATGTTATTTACTGGACTTTAGCTCACTGCTTATATATATATGTAGGTGTACAGGCACCGGACCGTTGCTAGAAGCGTCGGGGTAAACTCTAGTTTTGTCAAGCCAACCTATGTGCTTCACTGTAAGGTTCCGAGTCCATTCAAGCTAAGGCTATGGAGTGTTTTAGTTTCCCCCTTTCTATTCTGTTTTGTATAGACTGTTTACACTGTTACTATACTGTCTTAATAGGGATTAAGTCCCTGTCCTGAAAGATTGTAAATGTTGTATATACTGTTTTGCACTGATTGTATATATGTATGAAAAGTCTTTTTTTGCATATAGACTGTCACAGCTCATTGGACATTGTTTATTTACTGTTTTAGCTTCCGCCATGCCCCTGTACTCTGTATTATTGATTGACTGTTAAGCACGCCTTCGGTAATCACGGATTACTGGCCGGTTACGGTGTTAAACCCATAGGGGCGAGTTTGGGTCGTGATAGAGTGGTATCAGAGCGATATTTATATCACGAGTTATACCGCACACACGTGTCCAAATGAGCTATAGGATGTCCTAGAAAAGTGATTAGGGCATTACATGAGCATGATAGGTGTGTGTGGCTAAGGTATGAATATAATTGTTAATGTGATAATCTGTCTAAGTATGCAACTGCCTATGTTTATAATTGTTATAACTGCCTATAGTGAAATGGACAATGCAAGAAATGTTAATGAAACTGAATCCTCTGAGGCAAGAATGGCGATGTTGGAGAGAATGGTGGAATTACTAACTCAAAGACTAGAGTAACAACAGAACCCACAGCCTCCACCTCCTCCAGTACAACCACAGCCACTTGTTAATGATGATATCATAGCTTTGACATAGAAATTTAGTAAGATGAAACCGCCATCCTTTCAGGGAGGCCTTGAACCCTTAAAGGTTGAAGCTTGGGTTCTTGAAACAGAAAAATTGTTTGAAGTGTTTCCGTGCTCTGAAGCACATAAAGTGTTGCTAGCTACGTTCACCTTACAAGAAGAAGCTAGAAGGTGGTGGATGTTAATCCGTGATCCAAATACTGTCATGACCTGGGCTCAATTTAAGGAGTCCTTCTTCGAAAACTATTTCCCTCAGTGTGTCAGGGATAGAAAAGTGATCGAGTTTGAACAACTGAAACAAGGTACCATGTCTGTAGTCGAGTATGAAACAAAGTTCACCGAACTTGCTAGATATGCACCACACATGGTGGACACCGACTACGAAAAGGCCAGGAAGTTTGAAGGCGGCTTTAATGTTGAAATCCTCGATAGGATCAATGTACTGAAACTGTTGAAGTATGTAGATGTTCTTGACAGAGCCATCATGGCTGAAGCAAATATCGAAGCTTTGAAACAGACTAAAACGCCTGTAACTGAGTGGCGCGGAAAAAAATAAGGTTTTAAATTCAAGAAAGGCAAAAACAACCCACTGAACAAAAAGCAAAACTCAGGGTCAACCATCCGCTCTAGTCAGGGAAGTGGTTCCATATCGCCCTGTTCTGAATGTGGTAAGAAACACAAAAGGGTTTGTTATAAATTATCTGGTGCTTGTTACAGGCGTGGTAAGATGGGCCACATGGTAAAAGATTGCCCCTCTGCTCCTCAGGGCAATAGTAAAGCTGTAGCTGGCGGCGCAGCATCAACTGCTCCACCGAAACCCAACCCCAAAGTTACTGGAAAAGAGCCCATAAGGTAAGGCTGGGTGTTCGCACTCGTACCGGGAGACGTACAAAATACCGAGACCGTCGTGTCAGGTATCCTCTCTATTTGTGCCCAAAATGCTTATGTACTGATTGATTCGGGGTCTACACATTCATATGTATCGCATGTTTTTTCGTGAAAATTGAATAGACCATTAGAACCCATGAACTATCTGTTAGCTGTATCTTTACCTGTTGGGGGATCTATGACTTGTGCTTATATGTACCCTGCATGTGAAATTATTGTTGGGGATATGCATTTGTATATTGATTTACTGCCTCTGAACATTGACCATTTTGATGTAATATTGAGGATGGACTAGTTAACGAAGTATCATGCTACCATAGACTGTGTAACGAAACAAGTAGTTTTCCGTCCACCTGGTTTGCCTGAATTTGTGTTTAATGGAGTAGGAGTAGTGCCTCCCCCATATCTGATTTCATCTATGAAAGCATACAAATTGATTAGAAAGGGGTGTAAAGGGTATTTCTGTTCTATATTGACTGTACCTACTGATGATAATACTGATGTGAACAATGTTCTTATAGTTAGAGAATTTCCAAATGTTTTTCCAGATGATCTGCCAGGGGATTTGATTGATAGGGAGATTGAGTTCACTATTGATGTAATTCTGGGTACACAGCCAGTATCTAAAACTCCTTACCGAATAGCTCCGACTGAACTGAAATAGTTTAAAGTTCAATTGCAAGAGTTGCTAGATAAAAAGTTCATCAGGCGCAGTTCTTCACTGTCACGACCCAAACCCGGCCCTATGGGTTTAGCACCGTAACCGGCCAGTAATCCGAGATTACCGAAGGCCTGCAGAACAGTAGTACAGTAAAACAGAGTACAGGGCCTGGCGGAAGCCAATACAGTAAATGAATAATGTCCATTGAGCTGTGTCAGTCTGTATGCCGAAAGATTTTTCATGCATTCACATATACAAACAGTACAGTCTACACAAAATTTACAGTCACACAGTACAGGGACCTAATCCCTTGATAACAGTGCAGTTAGTAGCTGACAGTCTATACAGTAATCCAAACAGTATGGAGACAGACGGGGGAAAACAAACAAAACACCCCAAAGCCATAGCATGGCAACTCGAAACCTCGCAGTGAGGCACAAAGGCTGGCTTGACAAAACTGGAAAACCCTGACGCCTCTAGCTCTGATCCGGTGCCTGTACACCTACATATATATATGAGCAGTGAGCTAAAGCCCAGTGAATAACATAATGCGTAAAGAGGTTATGAATGAAATGTCCTTACAGTAATGAAATCAGTTCATTAAACAATACTTCAGTCTTTCAGTCAGAACAGTTATTCAGTCATATGTGGTACATCCATTAGCATAGCAGTAATCAGTAGGTCGTAAAGACCGAACAGTAATGATGGCCATCAATCAGTAAACAGTAGTGGTTCCACGAGGGAACCGACAGAGATCTCTGTGACAGTAACAGTAAACAGTAGGTGCTAAGGATGCCACAATACAGTTCAGAATATAGGACATACATTCGTTCAGTTAACAGTAATCAGTTCAGAAAATAGTACAGTTCAGTATTTAGAAGATAATCATTTGAACATATCTTTACACAATCGTTACTCACAGAGTTTGGGCTACAGTATGCTAGAGCGCGTCTCCCCAGTCGCCAACCCTACACAGTTAACAGATTGAACACACACTAAGCTACACAGTTGGGAGATAACATAATTTAACCCCTAACGCCTCGGTGTGTTCTACATCTATATCCTCATTAAGATGTCTTAAACTAGGTCTAAGAATGCCTAGAATGGGATGAGGATGCAAAGATGTACTTTTAAAATCATTTTCAGAAAAACAGAGTCCCGCTCGAGCGCAAGTTTCCCCGCTCGAGCGGTCATGCAACAAAGGTACACGCTCGAGCGTAAACTTTCCCGCTTGAGCGTACTGTAAAAGTACTGGATGGGTGAAATCTCCGCTCGACGCCCGCTCGAGCTTGAGACATGACTCCGCTCGAGCGCCCAATCCTCCGCTCGAGCGTACTGTAAAACAGTGCAGAGATGCTGGATGCTCGGATTCTCCGCTCGAGCGCCAATTTCCCAGCTCGAGCGGGAGTGCAAAATCTGGAAAACCCAGATTGCACCTCCAAGCTCAAAACCAAGTTGTTAACAACTCAAAACCGATCCTCTTGGGCTCATTTTCTGGAAAACTCTTGCAAACACATGGAATGACATGATTCAAAACTCAATTTGAGAAATCAAAGCCCAATGGTGTTTTATTCAAACCCAATTTCAAACCATTTTCCAAGAACAATCCTCAAACATGACATGCATGATCTTAAATCATTTTCAAAGCTTTAATGCTATTTCAAAAGAGCTCAAACCTTCAAAGACAAGATGAACTCATGGAGTATGACCAAAAGATGGACATGCATGTGAGGTATTATGAACTACCACCTCAAAACTTCAATATATGTACATGCATGCAACAATTAAGCTTCAATTCAACATCTAAACCATGTTTTGGCTCTAAACTCCAACAATATGACATGAACCATGCAAGAATTAGTTCAAACACAGGAATGAGAAGATGAAATCCTTACCTAGAGCTTTAGTTACAAGGTGAGGAAGCTAAATTTGCAACCTATGTTCCAATTCCTTCAATTACCAAGCAATTTACAAGCAAAATGAGATGAAATTCACTCCTCTAGTTCCTCTCTCTCTCTCTATGGTCGGCTAGAGCAAGGAAAAGGGCTGAGGAAATGGTTTTGATTTAAGTGTAATGAACTCAAAGGTGTATAGGTAGTGGCCCACTCAAGGGCAAGGTTGTAAATAAGTCAAACTTTGCAATTAACTTGTTTTAATCTAATTTAATCATACCTAATTAGTTTTCAGGTAAATACACCATAAACTCACATTAATTATGACGATCATAAAACATTAATCGATTCCGGATTCGGCCGTCGATAAGGCCTTCAATTAGCAGTTTAAACATAAAACATGAACAGATCAAACAAACAGTCAACAGATAAAATGCAATTCGAACAGATGTATTCATTCCATTCAGTTTCAATTTCGGTCAGTCAGTCAGTACTTTTAATCAGTTATCAGTCATGATCAATTCAGTTTAACGGTAATCGATGGTTATCGGTAATCGATCAGTCATTAATCGGTAAACAGTGTGAGGGTTGTTACATTCACCGTGGGGAGCACCTGTCTTGTTTGTGAAAAAGAAAGACGGTTCACTGAGACTTTGTATTGACTACTGCGAACTGAACAAGGTAACTGTGAAAAATAAATATCCATTGTCGCGTATTGATGATTTATTTGATCAGTTACAGGGTGCTCAAGTGTTCTCTAAGATTGATCTCAGATCCAGTTATCATCAGCTGAAAGTTAAACCAGAGTACATTGACAAAACTGCTTTTTGAACGAGGTATGGACATTACGAATTCCTAGTTATGCCTTTTGGAGTTACCAATGCACCTGCTGCATTTATGGACCTTATGAACAGAATTTTTAAACCATTCCTCGATGACTGTATTGTTGTATTTATAGACGACATTCTGATTTATTCTAAAAATAAAGAAAAACATGAACATCATCTGAGACTTGCCTTACAGACCTTAAGAGAACATAAACTGTATGCTAAACTATCTAAATGTGAATTTTGGCTTGATCATGTTATGTTTTTGGGACATGTTATTAGCAAGGATGGAATTTTAGTTAATCCACAGAAAGTTAAAGCAATAGTGAATTGGCTTAGACCAACAAACGTTACAGAAGTTCGAAACTTTTTGGGATTAACTGGATATTACAGAAGATTTGTCAAGGATTTCTCCAAAATTGCCTTACCGTTGACTCAATTGACTCAAAAGGGGATATCATTCGACTGGACTGACCAAAGGGAATTAGCATTCCAAGAGTTGAAAACTCGACTTGTGACTGCACCGGTTCTTACCCTACCTTCAGGTACGAATGGTTTTGCCATTTTTAGTGATGCTTCTCATAAGGGTTTGGGATGTGTTTTAATGCAGAATGAGAGAGTTATTGCTTATGCTTCCCGACAACTGAGACCGCATGAAAAGAACTACCCGACCCATGACTTAGAACTTGTCGCAGTAGTGTTTGCACTGAAAATTTGGCGTCACTACCTTTATGGGGTTACATGTGAGGTATACACAGACCACAAAAGTTTAAAGTATTTCTTCACACAGAAAGAACTGAACATGAGGCAGCGTAGATGGTTAGAACTGATAAAAGACTATGACCTGCAAATTTTGTATCATCCGGGGAAAGCTAACACCATTGCCGATGCACTGAGTCGGAAATCGATTGGAAACTTAGCCTGTCTACTCACCGGACAGAAAGAGTTGCTTTGTGACCTTGAAAGTTCTGAAATTGAGATTGTTTTGCGAGAACAAGGTGGAACAATAGCTGCTATTTCTGCTCAATCGGCACTGATCAAAGAAATTAAAGAGAAACAACAACAGGATGACTTCTTGAAGAAGATCATCAAAGAACGGGAATCTAAACCGAGACCGGATTTCAAATTTGAGAACAATGTGTTGAAATTCCAGGGAAGATTATGTGTACTGAATAATTCTGAACTGAAAAGAAGAGTTCTGCAAGAGGGCCACAATTCTAAACTGTCTATCCATTCAGGAAATACAAAAATGTATCAAGACTTGAAACTGAACTTCTAGTGGCCGGGAATGAAGAAAGAAATTGCCGATTTTGTGTCAAAACGTCTTCATTGCCAACAAGTTAAAGCGGAACATCAACGACCCGCAGGCTTACTGTAGCCCTTACCTATACCAGAGTGGAAATGGGAACATATCACCATGGATTTCATTGTTGGTTTACCTCGCTCCAGTAAAGGTATGGACTCAATTTGGGTCATTGTTGATAGACTGACTAAATTTGCTCACTTCTTACCTGTCAAAACAATTTATAATGCGGACAAATTGGCTATACTCTATATTGATGAGATTGTTAGACTGCATGGAGTACCTGTGTCCATTGTTTCTGATAGGGACTCGAAATTTACATCGAGATTCTGGCAAAGCCTACAAACTGTATTGGGTACTGAACTGAGACTGAGTAGTGCATACCATCCTCAGACAGATAGCCAGTCAGAAAGGACCATCCAGACTCTGGAGGACTTACTCCAGATGTGTGTCCTTGATTTTCAGGGAAATTGGGAAAGCCATTTGCCATTGGCTGAATTCGCCTACAACAACAGTTATCACTGAAGTATTGGTATGGCGCCTTTCGAGGCATTGTATGGTAGAAAATGTCGATCTCCGATCTGCTAGGCAGAAGTTGGAGATGGGCCTTTGCTTGGGCCCGAGATTGTGTATGAAACTACAGAAAAAGTAAAACTGATCCAACAGAGACTGAAAACTGCACAGAGCCGACAGAAAAGTTATGCGGATGTCAGAAGGCGAGACAGAGAGTATGAAGTAGGTGATCACGTTTTTGTGAAACTGACACCAATGAAAGGCCAGACTCGTTTTGGAGTCAAGGGTAAGTTAGTGCCGAGGTATGTCAGACCGTATGAAATTATTGAGAAAATCAATCCGTTGGCATATCAAGTAGCGCTTCCTCCAGAAATGGAGCATATGCATAACGTGTTCCACATTTCTATGTTGAGGGACTACTTCCGGGATCCTTTTCATGTGATAGAGCCGACTCGTGTAGTACTGAGTGATGACTACACTTATGAAGAACGACCCATTTAGATTGTGAACAGACGGACCAAGAAGTTGAGAAACAAAGAGATCTCGTTAGTGAAAGTTGACTGGAAAAACCATGGTGACGTGTATGCCACTTGGGAAAGGGAAGATGACATGGCCAAGAGATATCCTGAATTGTTCCCACTAAATCATGTTTTCTTCTAGAACGAAGGTAATTCGAGTTTGGAGGACCAAACTCTTTTTAAGGAGGAGAGACTGTAATAACCTTCACCACTGATTACTGGTTAACCACTGATTACTACTAAATTGAGACTGATTATGATAAGTAATTGAATCGACTGAAATACTGAACTGACTGATTGAATGTGCTAGTTTAAATGCATATCTATCTATTGACTGTTAAACTTATCTGTTCATGTTTTATATTTTAAATTGCGAATTAAAGGCCTTATCAGCGGCCGACTCTAAAATCGATTGATGTTTTATGATCATTAGAATTTATAAGATTTTATGGCATATTTATCTAAAATGTGATTAGGGGGTGTTTGGCAAGAAAAAAAGTAGCCTAGTTTAGGCTAAAATTCACAAAAAGACAAAATAGGCTAAAATAGTTAATAAGACAAAATATCACTTCAAACCCATAATCATTTCACTTTTTTCTCTCACAAACATCACATCCAACCACAAAAAAATCCAATCATCTTCCCAAACACAAAAATTTTAGCCTACTAAAATAGCCAAAAACTAAAATAGCAACTTCCCAAACGAAGCCTTAGTACGATTGAATTAGATTAAAATAAGCTAAATTGCATTGTTGGCCCTAATTACCAAACTATCACTTAGTGGGCCAAGTCTTAAGCCTTTAGTTGATTCACATATGTGAGCCTTAACACATTTCATCAGCCATTTGAGAGTTATAAACCGACTATAGAGAGAGAGGGACCTAGAAGAGTTGGTTTTCATTTTGTTTTGCTTGGAAATTAAGAAGATTAAAGGAGTTCTTGCTTGATTGAGCTTCTAGACTTGTAATTTGGGGACCCAAGGTAGAAAATTCAACCTTTTATTGATGTATTTAAGATTGATTCATGCATGGTTCTTGTGTCCTTAGTGAGCTAAGCCTAGATTGAGCCTTATAATGTTGAATTGAAGCTTAATCTTTGCATGCATGGCATACTCTTGCATCTTGAGGTTGTTCTTCATAAATTTGTCACATGCATGTTCATATCTTGAGTAGAGACTATGAATTTATCATGTCTTTGGAAGATTTGGCTCATTAGAGCATGTATTGCAGCTTTGAATTAGTTTAAACTCATGCATGTTACACATTCATCATGTTCCTGAAATGTTGTTTGAAATTGGGTTTAATTCCCTCACCTTTGGACCTTGATTTTACAAATTGAGCTTTAAATCATGTCATACTATGTATTTACAAGTGTTTTTCAGGAAATGGGCCCAAAGGAATCGAATTTGATACACTTGAAGTTGAATTTGAGCTTGAGGTTCAAATCTGGGAATTTCAGATTTTGAACTCACGCTCGAGCGGGTGACTGGCGCTCGAGCGTGAAATTTGTGCTCTCAGCACTTTACACTGTTTTGAAGTCCGCTCGAGCGGGGTAATTTATGCTCGAGTGGGACCTTGTGTCTTACGCTCGAGCGCGTGTCGAGCGCCCAATCGAGCGTGATTTTCACACATCCAGCAATTTTGACTGTTTTGCAGTACGCTCGAGCGGAAACCTTTGTCTGCATATCCGCTCGAGCAGAGTAACCTATGCTCAAGCGTGAACCCTATTTTCTGAAAATGCTTTTCAAGTGCATCCTTGCATCCTCATTTCATCGTAGGCATTCCTAGGCCTAGTTTAAGGTATCGTAATGAGGATTGTGGGAGCCGAATAAATAGAAGAGTCGGAGGATGCGCGCTCCAGAAATTAGATACTATCCGGCTTCATATTGCGTGACCAGGACGCCGAATACGTGAGTAAAGCCGAATAGATGGAGATCCGTAGCTCCGAATGAAAGAAAAGGGCAATGATAAAAAAGTAGGCCCTGGCCCCGAGGATAAAAAAGAACAGGTATAAATACAGGAACAACGGTTATAGAAAGGTATGTAAGAATCACTTCACAAAGACTTAGAAAGTAAGCTATCCTGAGTGTCTGAACTAACTTGTCCGTCGGAGTGCTAATTCCGGCACCCCGGCCGGAGTGCTTGTATCTTTCAGGTGACTAGCTGAGGATCATTAGCGTCTCCCAGGATTCGAAGAGTATTTCCAAACCACTTCCCCACAATTGGCACCGTCTGTGGGAATACTCAAACACATCCATGGCAAGGGTGACTGAAGATCCTCCGCTAGCCACTGACGAGACCGCACAGAGAGTTGACCTCATTCCAGCAAACTCGCTTGGACCAAAAACCATCGCGGAAAGACTTGCCTCGGACCTCTGCTCATCTTTAAACCCAACGCAAACGACAATACAAGCGACCATGGCACAAGCTAGGCAAACCCAACAGAGGTTGGCCAACATCATCGCTGAGAACGAACGCCTTCATCGCGATCTAGCCTCGAAAATAGCAAAATCCAAACAAACGGTGCCCAAGGCTTCTGAGCGACCCCTGAGGGCAGATCATCTCGAGGAGTTGGCAAAGGACGAACGTCTCCACCAATGCGTCCGGAGGAGTATGGTCAAAACACCTGCCCGTCTGGAGGATGCATCTCCGCTTGACACCGTTCACATGATATATAGCTTTCCAGCGACCCTGGCCGTGCATGCGATCCAATCACATCCAGGCTCCCAACAGCAACTCACGCTAGCAAAGCGGCCCCGAGAAACGCCAAGTATCACCTTCGACGATTGTGACTTGATCGGTGTAACACTCCCCCACATCGATCCGTTAGTTGTTGAGCTGCGCGTAAACCGGTTCACCATCGAACGCGTTCTTATCGACCAGGGCAGTACCTCGGAGGTTATGTATTATAAAACCTTCACCAAACTCGGATTCAACGAGTCAGACCTGACTCCGTCTCCTTATCCACTATTCGGCTTCAATGCCACTCCAGAGTACCCATTGGAAAAAATCAGCTTACCCATTCGAGTAGGTTCCAGAACGGTAGACGTGGAATTCTTGGTCGTCAGGCTGCCACCGCCGTACAATCTCATCATGGGGCGATCGTGGTTGCATACCTTGCAGGCCGTACCAAGCACCTATCATCAACTGCTACGTTTCCCAATAGAACACGGCATTGAGCAAATCCGCGGATCCCAGAAATCAGCACAAGCATGTTATCTCCTTGCCGCCAGAATGCCAAAGGAACTGCAAGTAAACTCCATTGAGGTGCCGAATCGGGAGATCCTGGACGATGTTGGGCGGTATCCAAACGAGAAGGCCACGGAAGATTTGGACTGAGTTGACATTGATGGTAGCCTAGAAAAGTTCTTCATGATCGACGCCTCTCTGAATTAGGCCGACAGGCAGCAGCTGATCTCTTTCTTGCACAACAACCTTGACGTCTTTGCGTGGACTCCGTATGAAATGCCAGGAATAGATCCGTCAGTTTCACAGCACCATTTGAATGTCGATCCGAAATGTAAGTCGATCATTCAGAAAGGCTGACGGTCAGCCGCGGAGCACACTGTCGCCGTTGTTGAGGAGGTAGACAGACTGCTTGACGCCAGGGCAATTAGAGAAGTCAGTTACCCTATGTGGCTCTCTAATACAGTGGTGGTGAAAAAGAAAAATGGGACTTGGCGAGTGTGCATCGACTTTACGGATCTGAATAAAGCTTGCCCCAAAGATTGTTTTCCTCTACCTAGAATCGACTAGCTCGTCGATGCGACGGCACGCCACCAACGCATGAGCTTCCTCGACACTTACAGAGGCTACCATCAAATCGCGATGCATCCAGATGACCAGGATAAAACTGCCTTCCTCACCCCAAGAGGAACCCATTGCTACAACGTTATGCCCTTTGGGCTGAAGAATGCAGGGGCAACCTACCAAAGATTGGTTACCGCCATGTTCAAAGAGCAACTCGGCCACACTATGGAAGTATACATCGACCATATAGTGGTCAAGTCCAAAGAAGAACCGAGTCATATAGCCGATCTAGAAAAGACATTCAGCATCTTACGCAAATACAGAATGAAACTGAACGCTTCCAAGTGTGCGTTCGGAATCGGCTCTGGCAAATTCCTGGGTTACATCGTCAATCACCAAGAAATCAAAGCCAACCCAAGGCAAGTCACAGCAATCTTGGAACTCGGCTCCCCCCGCTCAGTAAAAGAAGTTCAAAAGTTGATGGGGATGGCTGCTGCACTCAACAGGTTTATCAGCCGGTCTACAGATCGCTGTCGACAATTCTTTCAGACACTACGGCAGGGTAAGGCTTTTGAATGGTCCGCCGAATGCGAAACAGCTTTCAACGGACTCAAGACCTACCTCCGCTCAGTACCTCTCTTGACAACACTCGCCACTGGTGACCCGCTCATCCTATATCTGGCAGTTTCCGATAAGGCCGTCAGCGCCGTACTGTTAAAAGAAGAGGAGGGGGAGCAACGACTAGTGTATTATGTGAGCAAGGTAATGGTTGACGCCGAAACTCGCTACCTTCCACTGGAAAAAACTCATCTTAGCCCTAGTCATGGCGGCAAGAAAACTGATGCATTACTTCCAGGGACATAGCATTGGGGTGCTAACAGATTATCCCCTCCGATCAGTACTACGAAGTGTAGAAGCATCAGGACGTGTTTCAAAATGGGCTCTTGAACTCGGCCAATATGACATTCAATTTTTACCTAAAACTGCAATCAAGGGGCAGGTGTTAGCCGACTTTGTTGCCGAATTCATCGGCGAGCTCGCCAACCTCAAACTTGATGAAGCTCGACCAAAGGCTGAAGTTCTACCAAAGCCGAACTGGAGAATTTATGTCGGGGATATTTGGCAATTGTACTGTGATGGATCATCTAACCAAAGGGACAGTGGCGCCGGAGTTGTAATCATGTCTCCAGACGGTGCAGTAATTGAACAGGTCGTCAAGCTTGGCTTCGAAGCATCAAATAACGAAGCCGAATACGAAGCCCTTCTAGCCGGTCTACGGAATGCGCACTTTCTCGATGCTCGGCGTCTGTTTGTGTTTTGTGATTCAAAATTGGTAATCAATAAGCTAAAGGGGGAATACACGGCAAGAAACGACCGTATGGCGGCCTACATGAAAACGGCCAATTCCTTGCTGGCAAAATTTGACCATCACGAACTGAACCAAATAACACGCGACCAGAACACATACGTAGATGCCTTGGCGTGCCTAGCCTCCGCCATCAATTCTGAGATCAAGCGGACCATCGAAATAGGTTTCGTCCCGGAGCCGAGCATTGGCCCTCCGAATGAAATCCATGTCAACGTTATAGAATCCGCACCAAGCTGGATGGACCCCATTGCTGTATTCCTCTCCTCTGAACAACTCCCAGAGGATAAAAAAGAAGTTCACAAGCTGCGAAATAAAGCCCTGCGATACTATCTGGATCCGCAATGAGGGCTTTACAAAAAGTCCCTCTCTGGTCCATATTTGGAATGCGTACACCCCGACAAAGTAAAGGGGCTTTTGACAGAGATACATGAGGGCAGTTGTGGTGCCCATTCTGGCGGACGCTCCCTGGCCCATCAAGCTATAACGCAGGGATACTATTGGCCGACAATGAGAGCTGACGTGGAGAGTTATGTAAAAAAATGCGAACAGTGCCAAAAGTTCTCCCCGTTAACCCATTTGCCTGCCGAAGAGTTGAATTCTATCACCAGCCCCTGGCCGTTTGCTCAGTGGGGACTTGATATCGTAGGACCATTACCCAGGGCCCCAGGGAACAAGCGATTCTTAATTGTCGCGACAGACTACTTCACAAAATGGGTCGAAGCGGAGGCTTTGACACATATACGAGATGCCAACATTAAACGCTTCGTATGGAGAAACATCATAACTCGATTCGGCATTCTGAGAGCTCTCATCTCAGACAATGGCACCCAGTTCGATTGTGGCGTATATCAAGAGCTATGCAGCAAATATGGCATTCGGCCTTACTTCTCGACATCGACCTACCCCCAAAGCAATGGTCAAGCCGAAGCCTCTAACAAATCCATCTTAGACGGCATCAAAAAGAGGCTGGAAAATGCTAAAGGCAAATGGGTAGAAGAATTGCCGAGTGTATTGTGGGCTTATCGTACTACGCCGAGGAGATCCACTGGAGAAACGCCGTTTGCTCTATGCTTCGGAACCCAGGCAATCTTACCCCTGGAAATCAGCCTCCCAACTCTGAAATCGCAAGTTTTTGACAACATAGGGCCGATTAAGTCTCCGGATTTGGAGCCCCTTTCAGTGCATGACACCTTAGGACCGATTAAAGTCTCCGGATTCGGAACACCCTTCATGGATATCACGATTGGCCAAATTAAAGTCTCCAGATTCGGAGCCCCTTTCGGTGCATGACACCATAGGGCCGATTAAGTCTCCGGATTCGGAGCCCCTTTTGGTGCATGACACCTTAGGGCCGATTAAGTCTCCGGATTCGGAGCACCCTTCGTGGATATCACGATTAGCCAAATTAAAGTCTCCGAATTCGGAGCCCCTTTCGGTGCATGACACCTTAGGGCCAATTAAAGTCTCTAGATTCGGAGCGCCCTTCGTGGATATCACGATTGGCCAAATTAAAGTCTCCGGATTCGGAGCCCCTTTCAGTGCATGACACCATAGGGCTGATTAAGTCTCCGGATTCGGAGCCCCTTTTGGTGCATGACATCTTAGGGCCGATTAAAGTCTCCGAATTCGGAGCGCCCTTCGTGGATATCACGATTGGCCAAATTAAAGTCTCTGGATTCAGAGCCCCTTTCAGTGCATGACACCATAGGGTCGATTAAGTCTCCGGATTCGGAGCCCCTTTTGGTACATGACATCTTAGGGCCGATTAAAGTCTCCGGATTCGGAGCGCCCTTCGTGGATATCACGATTGGCCAAATTAAAGTCTCCGGATTCGGAGCCCCTTTCGGTGCATTACACCATAGGGACGATTAAGTCTCTGGATTCGGAGCCCCTTTCGATGCATGACACCTTAGGGCCGATCAAGTCTCCGGATTCGAAGCCCCTATCGGTGCATGACACCTTAGGGCCGAATACATATTCACAAAATCGTTCTTAATTCAAGCCGGTCAATATATGTTTAAATATTTACGCCACGCAACACAAACCCTAGCAGAAAGTTGAAATAATACGATTAATTAAACATAACATTTCAAGACCGAATACAAACGTTGAAAATAAAAGAAATTCTATTTATTCGGCGCGAAGTCTATTCATTCGGCGCCCTCATTGTCGCTCTTCTCAATTTCGAAATCGGAATAAGGAAAGTAGTTGCGATGATACAGGGGCGAGGCCGAATCAATGCCCACGGCTTCGAGAGCTTTCTCGGTTCAAAGGGCCTTGATCTAGCCGTGCTTGAATCCACGATTTTCACATCAGCAGACCTCCTCGGCAAGGTCTCGTTTGGTCTTCTCTATCCCGACCTTCAGGCCGTCCTGAAACCCCTTTTCATAACCAGAGGTTCGTTGGGTCACTCTCTCAACGACCAATTTAGATTGACCGACCGCCACCGACGCGCTCGTTTGAACATTCTTCAGCTCTCGAAGCTCACGCTCAGCCTTTTCCGCACAAATCTCCAGACTGCAATTCCTTTCGTCCCTTTTCTCACTCTCACGTCGCGCTTCCCGCAGACGCATGCCGACTTCTTGAGCAGTATATAATCCTTTCACGGCCCCATGTATGCCGTCTCGAAATACTTCGAAATCTTGACGTCCGACCATCGATTGTTGAACTTCTGGCGGGAAGATCTGTCGAGCGAACTCGACTGCTATACCTGGGTCTTTAATGATAGAATCCGCCTCCGTCATTGGTCTATTCCTCACAAAAACCGTAAAACTCAACGGTCGTGGCGTCGCATCAGGCTCGATTCTCGGTCGCGGGCCCGGAGAATTTCCCCGTTGTTGCCAGTCCTTTCGGGGCGATACACTTCGACGACTAAGGGGCTGCTGTGTTTCCCGATCCTTGGACATTCTTCTTCTCGTACGCATAGGCTCGCTACTGCGACTCATTGCGGCGTCTAATTCAGCCAATCTTTGTCCCTCTCAAGTTGCCTGAATGGAAATAAGTAGGGCCTCTAGCGTGCACCCGCGCCACTTATCATTCAATGTATGCAGCTCTCCCGAGGCAACGTCAGTAATTCCAAACGTCAAAAGTCGGATGACAATTGTCCAACCCACGAGTTCTGCCACTCGGCTTCCCAACTCCAAAAGCTCGCGCCCGGGCCAAGGCGAGGGCAGATTCACTAATCTGGTCGACCATGTTTTCAAGCGCAAGCGCCGATCAATGTGTGCCTCAGCCAGCCCACGAGTTACGCCATTCAGCTTCTCAAGCTCGTGCCCTGGCTAAGGCAAGGGCAGATTCACTAATCTGGCCAGCCATGTTTTCAAGCGCAAGCACCGATCAATGTGTGCCTCAGCCAGCCCACGAGTTACGCCATTCGGCTTCTCAAGCTCGTGCCCTGGCTAAGGCGAGGGCAGATTCACTAATCTGGTCGGCCATGTTTTCAAGCGCAAGCGCCGATCAATGTGTGCCTCAGCCAGCCCACGAGTTACGCCATTCGGCTTCTCAAGCTTGCGCCCTGGCTAAGGCGAGGGCAGATTCACTAATTTGGTCGGCCATGTTTTCAAGCGCAAGAGCCGATCATTGTGTGCCTCAGCCAGCCCACGAGTTACGCCATTTAGCTTCTTAAGCTCGTGCCCTAGCTAAGGCAAGGGCAGATTCACTAATCTGGTTGGCCATGTTTTCAAGCGCAAGGGCCGATCAATGCGTGCCTCAGCCAGACCACGAGTTACACCATTTGGCTTCTTAAGCTCGCGCCCTGGCTAAGGCGATGGCAGATTCACTAATCTGGTCGGCCATGTTTTCAAGCGCAAGCGCCGATCAATGTGTGCCTCAGCCAGCCCACGAGTTACGCCATTCGGCTTCTCAAGCTCGTGCCCTGGCTAAGGCAAGGGCAGATTTATTAATCTGGTCGGCCATGTTTTCAAGAGCAAGCGCCGATCAATGTGTGCCTCATCCAGCCCACGAGTTACGCCATTCGGCTTCTCAAGCTCGCGCCCTGGCTAAGGCGAGGGCAGATTCACTAATCTGGTCAGCCATGTTTTCAAGCGCAAGCGTCGATCAATGTGTGCCTCAGCCAGACCACGAGTTATGCCATTCGGCTTCTCAAGCTCGCGTCTTGGCTAAAGTGAGGAAAGATTCACTAATCTGGTCCGCCATGTTTTCAAACGCAAGCGCTGATCAATGTGTGCCTCAGCTAGCCCACGAGTTATGCCATTCGGCTTCCAAAACTCGCGTTCTGGCTAAGGCAAGGGCAGATCTGATCGGCCAAATACTTAAGCTAAGCAGCCGATCTAACCGTAATCGAAAGCAATAACATTCATCAATAATATCTTCTTTAGCTAGTTGAGCACAACTCTGGAAATTTTATTTACTCAAGTTACCAAACAGAAAGCTACAAGATGAAAAATACTAAATTAAAACCGTAAAAATACATTCAAAAAACAAACACTGACTGTTGCAAAAGATGAAAAATACTAAATTAAAACTGTAAAAATACATGCGACATCCTAAAAACTATCAGTCGGCCGGATCAGCCTTCGGAATCAGACTCCAATGGCTCAACATCCACTTGCTCATATGGTATTGGCACAATCAATGAAGCGTCAGCAGTAGCAAGGGCTTTATGCCAGCCATGTTTGACTCCCCGATTTTCAAACTTGGGGACTTGGTTCACGTACTCGGCGAGCCCAGCATTTTTTTTGGCCTCGAATACTTTGGAAGACTCCGATTCGGCTGATTCCTTCGCCGTCTTCATTTCAGCCAACTCAGCCTCCAGTTTGGAGATCGCTTTCTAGGCCAACTTGAGCGCATCTTCGCTCACGTCCGCCTTCCTCTCCGCATCCGACCTCAATTGATCCGCGCAACGAGCCTTCTCCATCTCGGCGTCTGTCACGACCCGAACCCGCTCCCATGGGTTAAGGACGTAACCGGCCAGTAATCCTAAGATTACCTACGGCCTCAAACCAAAACAGACTTAGGACATCAGAGTAAAGGGGGCCAAAAGGGAAGCAAAATTCAAAAAAAACAAAACTTCGTCCATAGAGCCGTGCTTATATGCACATCAACAGACCATATTCAGTTACGTCAATAACCCACATCAAAGGTATAGTTTCACAAAATTCATTACAGACAGGATCATCCAAAACGAGTCAACCTATGACAGACTAATTACAGATGTACATAAAGTCCTTGTCGTCAAGACAAAATATAATTACATAGCAAAAAGGCAAGGGTAGGTCTCAAGAGTGAGACGCAAGGCTGACTTCCTTAAAACTCGAATTTTTCCTAGCAGACTTCTCCTAGCAGACTTCACTGGGGCTGGGTTTGGACTTCCCTTGGCTCACCTACAAACACATAAATGAGCGTGAGCGATAGCCCAGTGAATAATATCAAACACAGAAATCATATAAACAATATGTACATTATACAGAGTCTAGATCAAGTGACTGTAGTTCTAAACATATTGGCCTTTGGCCCATTCTGATTTGCATCTACGTCAAAACGGCCTTCGGCCCATTCATTTATGTCAAAACGGCCTTTGGCCCATTCATTCATGTCAAAACGGCCTTTGGCCCATTCATTTATGTCAAAACAGCCTTTGGCCCATTCATTTATATCAAAACGGCCTTCGGCCCACTCATTCATTTCAAAACGGCCTTCGGCCCACTCATTCATGTTCATCAAAACGACATTGGGTCCATTTATGCATTCATTTCGGACTTACGTCCACAATCCCAATTAGTAATTCATAAAGCTTAAAAAGGAAATAAACAATTGGACATTCACAAGCATTCAAATATCGATATTACTCACAGTGATCGGCTTGTGGATTTGTCCTGGAGCTTGACCCTACACGTTTCATGAACACAAAAGGGTCATTAACAGTTCAATCCGTTCTTTAATTCACATATTCCTCTTTAGGCTTTATTATTATCTCATTAACTCATTTACAATGCTTAACATATGCCTAAGAGTGCTTGCAAGCGAAAGGGAACAGAAAACAGAACACAAAATGCAAAAACAGGATTTCAGAAGATAGGGTCCCCGCTCGAGCGTTAACTTCCCCGCTCGAGCGGACCCTTAGGTCTGCGAAAGTACTGGTTGCCTTCAATTCCAGCTCGAGCGTGAACTCGGTCGCTTGAGCGGATTCCCTGCCTACATAGCTCCCCGCTCGAGCGTTAACTTCCCCGCTCGAGCGGGAACCATGTCTGCAAAAACTGCTGGAAGCACGATTTTCCCACTCGAGCGGCGCTTCTCCCGCTCGAGCGGTTATCAAAAATCTGGGAATCCCAGGTTAAGTTCTTGAGCTCCATTCCGACTTTTAACCAATAAATCATGCATGTTATAGCTCAATTATCACATATAAGTATACTAACAAGGTATAAACACCAAAACACATTATTATGGAGCTCAATTTCAAGGATTAAACACTTGCATGCCTCAAATTGCCACCAAACTCAATTCTATTATACATATTCATGCATTCAAAGCTCCCATCTTCAATTATTCAAACATGCATGCCCATTTTGACTTCATTTTCATTTCAAATAATGCAATTAGTGCTCATTCCCATAAGACTCAACAAAGACATGTTTGCATGTGGGATTACACTACCAATCTTTCACAATTTCACAAATTACATGCTAGATTTTGTGATTCCATAGGAGTTCTTTACATGCATTCACACATCAAACCTCAATTTCAATAAAACCAACTCAAATCATGCTCTTGATCACAAACAACCCTTGAACACACAAGATTACACATTAAACTCATGAATTCAAGAATCAATGCTCACCTAGAGGCTCAATTCTTCCAATTTATGGTCAAGTCTAGAGTTGTCTTCAAGACTTCCAAGATTCAAGAGCAAAACTTTGATTTCCTCCCCTCTCTCTCTCTAATTCGGGTCTCTCCTCCTCTAGAGAGTTAAATCAGCCAAGAATGAAATAAAAGGAGGGAGTTAAATACATAAGGGTCCCATATAACCCCACTAAGCCCCATTGATTTAATATTGCATATTTGAGCACCAATTCATTAAATAATCAATTTAATCTGGCCTGAATCATTTTTTTCCTTTTTTTTTTCAATTAAATTTCGCCGTAGGCTCTAAAATTTATGCCAATCACAGTGGCGTAATCAATTTGGGGTTCTATGGCTGATAAGGCCCTCAATTTAATTCCCGAAGCGGATTATTCAAACAGATATTCTTACGGTGAACAGATACGAATTCAAAATCACATATTATCACATAATGGCACACAAAATCATGCTAAACACATAACCATAAACAAATTAAGGACCAATTTAGCATAATTCAGAACAGGGGTATCACAGTCTTCCCCCCTTTAGAAAGTTTGGTCCTCCAAACTTAGGTTACCTTCGTCGGGGAACAAATGTGGGTAGCGTAGTCGCATTTCCTCCTCTTTTTCCCACGTGGCATCCGCCCCATAGTGCTCTTTCCATTCTACTTTTACCATTGGGATGGACTTGTTTCTCAATTCTTTCACTTGTCGGTCAACAATTCTTTCTGGCCATTCCGCATATCCCATATTTTCATCAATGGCAACCCGGTGATAATCAATCACATGGAACGGGTCTCGGAGGTAACCTCTCAACATCGACACGTGAAATACATTGTGGATTTGTTCAAATCCCGGTGGCAAAGTAACTCTATAAGCCACTGGACCAAGTCTCTCCAGAATCTGGAACGGCCCGATGTAACGGGCCGACAACTTGCCCTTTTTCCCAAATCTGACTTGGCCTTTCATCGGAGAAACACGGACGAACACGTGGTCACCAACCTCATACTCAAGAGGTCTTCTCTGAACGTCCGCATAGTTCTTTTGTCGATCCTGAGCTGTTTTAAGCCTTTGGCGAATAGTCTTGATTTTCTCAGAAGTGTCTCGCACAATTTCTGGTCCAAGCAAAGCTCTATCCCCGACCTCTGTCCAACAAATAGGTGATCTACACCTCCTACCATACAAAACCTCGTATGGCGCCATACCGATGCTGGAGTGGAAGCTGTTATTATAGGCAAATTCTGCAAGCGGCAAATAATCTTTCCAACTCCCCTGAAAATCCAAAGCACACATGCGAAACATATCTTCCAAAGTTTGTATCGTTCTTTCTGACTGCCCATCTGTCTGTGGGTGGAATGCGGTACTGAACCTTAGTTTTGTTCCCATAGCTTCCTGCAAACTCTTCCACAATCTAGATACAAATTTCGGATCTCTATCCGACACAATAGACACTGGGACCCTGTGTAAACGGACAATCTCATCAACATAAATGGTAGCCAATCTATAAGCAGTAAACGTAGTTTTGACAGGCAGAAAATGTGCGGATTTAGTTAGTCTATCAACCACAACCCAAACAGAATCCATTCCTCGAGAAGTCCGAGGTAGGCCAACAACGAAATCCATGGTCACATGTTCCCACTTCCATTCCGGAATAGGGAGAGGTTGAAGTAGACCACCTGGTTTCTAATGTTCAGCCTTAACTTGCTGACACTGAAGGCATTTGGACACATATTCCGCAATCTCTCTCTTCATGTTAGGCCACCAATAGGTTTTTTTCAAATCCCGATACATTTTATTGTTGCCCGGATGCATAGCAAATACGAACCTATGGGCTTCATCCAATACCCTCTTCTTTAGTTCCGTGATATCTGGGACACATATTCAGTTTCGGAATTTCAACATTTCATTCTCGACACTAAACTCCGCTTTTGGGCTTACTTCAAATTCATCAATTACCTTTATAAGGAACTCGTCTTCTTTCTGTTTCTGCTTGATTTCATCAATAATTGCCGGCTCGGCTGTGATAGCGGTTATCAATCCGCCCTGTTCGCACACCACCACCTCAATTTCAGACTTTTCAAAGTCTTGCAAGATCTCCCTCTGTTCAGTAAGCAAACAGGCCATACTCCCCATTGATTTTCTGCTCAGGGCATCAGCAACTGTATTAGCTTTCCCGGGGTGGTACTGAATTTCTAGGTCGTAATCTTTTATTAGTTCCAGCCACCTTCGCTGACGCATATTCAACTCCTTCTGCGTGAAGAAGTATTTCAGGCTCTTATGATCCGTGTAAACTTCACATTTCGCTCCATACAGATAATGCCGCCAAATCTTCAAGGCAAAAATAACTGCGGCCAGTTCTAGGTCGTGCGTTGGATAGTTCTTCTCGTGTGGCCTCAATTGTCAGGAGGCGTAAGCAATAACCTTTCCGTTCTGCATTAACACACAACCTAAACCCTGATAAGATGCATCACTGAAAATCACAAAATTTTCTGTACCTGAAGGTAGTGTCAAAATTGGTGCAGTGGTCAATCTTGTCTTCAATTCCTGAAAGGCTGATTCTCTTTCGCTATTCCACTCAAATGGTTGTCCTTTACGTGTCAATTGGGTAAGAGGTACTGCTGATTTCGAAAAGTCCTTCACAAACCTCCTGTAGTACCCGGCCAAGCCCATGAAACTGCGAACTTCTGTCATATTGGTTGGTGTAGGCCAATTCACAATTGCCTCTATCTTCTGCGGGTCCACTGAAATTCCTTCCTTATTGATCACGTGCCCTAAGAAAATAACCTCATCCAACCAAAACTCACATTTCTTTAATTTAGCAAATAGTTTTCTTTCTCGAAGTATTTGTAAAACAGTCCTCAAATGACATTCATGTTCAAGTCTATCTTTAGAGTATATCAAAATATCATCGATGAAGACTACAACAAACTCATCAAGGTAGGTTTTAAAAATTCTATTCATTAAGTCCATAAATGCCGTCGGAGCATTAGTCACTCCAAACGGCATAACAAGAAACTCAAAATGACCATACCTCGTTCTGAATGCGGTTTTCTCAACATCCTCTGCCTTAACCTTCAGCTGATGATACCCGGATCTCAAATCAATCTTAGAAAACACTTGAGATCCCTGCAACTGGTCAAATAAGTCGTCAATACGGGGTAAGGGATATTTGTTCTTTATCGTTACCTTGTTTAGCTCCCGGTAATCAATGCACAGGCGCAAGGTACCGTCCTTTTTCTTTACAAATAGCACTGGTGCACCCCAAGGCGAAGTGCTAGGCCGGATAAACCCTTTATCAAGAAGGTCTTGCAACTGTTCCTTTAATTCTTTCATTTCGGCAGTAGCCATTCTGTAAGGAGTTTTTGAAATAGGCTGGGTGCCTGGCACAGTCTTAATAGTAAACTCTATCTCCCTGTCTACCAATTCCCCTGGTAATTCATTTGGAAACACATCTGGGAATTCTCTAACAATGGGAATATCATTCAATTCAACATTCACGGATTGTTCAGTCAATACATAACACAAATAACCCTGGCACCCCTTCCTGATCAATTTATATGCTTTCATTGCAGATATCAAATATGGTGGAGGCACTACCCCATTTCCCACAAACACAATCTCTTTCTGTTCTGGTGGTTTAAACACAACCCTCTTTGTCACACAATCTATAGTGGCACAATATTTGGTCAACCAATCCATGCCCAAAATTACATCGAAGTGTCTAAAGTTTAAGGGCAACAAATCTACATATAGGGTAGCATCCTCAATATGCATGTCACAAAACCGATATATATAGTCACATAACACAGATTCTCCCGATGGAGCAGACACACATAACAAATATGGCAACAATTCTAGAGGTCTTTTCAATCTAGATGCGAATGCATATGTCACAAATGAGTGCGTTGATCCAGAATCAATTAACACAAAAGCATCCTGATTACATATTGAGATAGTACCTGAGACAACGGCATTGGCATTCCGTGTATCGCCCGGAACTAGTGCAAAAACTCTCCCCTGTCTCACTATGTCCCCAGTAGTAGTAGATCTCACAGTATTTCCCGGCTTTGGAACTGATGCAGTTGAACTAGCTGCGAGTTTCCCACTGTTCTGATTACATTCTCGGGCTATGTGCCCTTGCTTTCCATATTTAAAACAGCCTCCTGACGCACGGTAACAAACCCCATGGTGCCTTTTGCTACAGATATTGCACATTGGAGCTGTGTCTCGGGAAGAATTTGAAGTAGTGAAGGAGCCCGTGTTTTGCTTTTTAAGAAATTTCTTCTTCGAAAAGAAGCCTTGTCTTTTGTTGCCTTTCCATTCTGTTACTGGCTTAGCTTGCCTGGCTATGTTAGCCTCTGATATGATGGCTCTGTCAAGCACCCCAATGTAGGTTTCCAATTTCAGGACATTCACCCTCTCTAGGATGTCATTGCGGAGCCCACCTTCAAAATGTCTTGCCTTTTTATAATCAGTGTCAATCACGTGTGGTGCAAATCTGGCCAACTCAGTGAATTTGGCCTCATACTCCGCTACAGTCATGCTGTCTTGCTTGAGTTCCATGAACTCTGCCACCTTCCTATCCCGGACACACTGTGGGAAGTACTTGTCATAGAAGATTTCTAAAAATTTCACCCAATCAACATCTCTGTGATTTTCTCTCATCAACATCCACCATCTTCTCGCTTCATCTTCTAGCATAAAAGTGGCTAGAAGCACTTTCTGAGTCTCTGAACAGGGAAACACTTCGAATAGCTTCTCAATGCCGAGGACCCACGCTTCGGCTTTCAACGGATCTAATCCCCCGTGAAATTGTGGTGGTTTCATTTTCTTGAATTCCTTAGTGAAAGCTATAATCCGGTCATCGTTTTGATGATCTGGCACAGGTGGTGCCGGAGGTGGAGGTGGCGGGTGTGGTTGCTGCCATTGTTGTTGCCACTCCTGTTGCTGTCTCAAAGCTTCTGCCATTTCTTGGATCAGTCTTTCTATTCTGTCCAGTCTGGCAGTAGAAGATTCCTCTAACTCATCACCTCTGGTTCTCACCATCTGATTAAACTTCCATTATATTTTACACAAAAGATCCACAAGTGTGCATATACTAAGAAACGCATAATCTCAGATAATTTGTAGTGCAAGTAATTCATAACTTACACATATAATTGTTCATATCAAAACATTTAAGCATATAATCAATGCTTCTAAATTCGCGTTTATGAATGCATCCTAGATCTCATCTAGACGCTTATTGCTCTTTTGGACAAGTGTGTGAGTTATTAACTCGTGCTCTGATACCACTCTGTCACGACCCGAAACCGCCCCCATGGGTTAAGGACGTAACCGGCCAGTAATCCTAAGATTACCTACGGCCTCAAACCAAAACAGACTTAGGACATCAGAGTAAAGGGGGCCAAAAGGGAAGCAAAATCCAAAAAAAACAAAACTTCGTCCATAGAGCCGTGCTTATATGCACATCAACAGACCATATTCAGTTACGTCAATAACCCACATCAAAGGTACAGTTTCACAAAATTCATTACAGACAGGATCATCCAAAACGAGTCAACCTATGACAGACTAATTACAGATGTACATAAAGTCCTTGCCGGCAAGACAAAATATAATTACATAGCAAAAAGGCAAGGGTAGGTCTCAAGAGTGAGACACAAGGCTGACTTCCTCAAAACTCGGATTTTTCCTAGCAGACTTCTCCTAGCAGACTTCACTGGGGCTGGGTTTGGACTTCCCTTGGCTCACCTACAAACACATGAATGAGCGTGAGCGATAGCCCAGTGAATAATATCAAACACAGAAATCATATAAACAATATGTACATTATACAGAGTCTAGATCAAGTGACTGTAGTTCTAAACATATTGGCCTTTGGCCCATTCTGATTTGCATCTACGTCAAAACGGCTTTCGGCCCATTCATTTATGTCAAAACGGCCTTTGGCCCATTCATTTATGTCAAAACGGCCTTTGGCCCATTCATTTATGTCAAAACGGCCTTTGGCCCATTCATTTATATCAAAACGGCCTTCGGCCCACTCATTCATTTCAAAATGGCTTTCGGCCCACTCATTCATTTCAAAACGGCCTTCAGCCCACTCATTCATGTTCATCAAAACGACCTTGGGTCCATTTATGCATTCGTATCGGACTTACGTCCACAATCCCAATTAGCAATTCATAAAGCTTAAAAAGGGAATAAACAATTGGACATTCACAAGCATTCAAATATCGATATTACCCACAGTGATCGGCTTATGGATTTGTCCTGGAGCTTGACCCTACACGTTTCATGAATACAAAAGGGTCATTAACAGTTCAATCCGTTCTTTAATTCACATATTCCTCTTTAGGCTTTATTATTATCTCATTAACTCATTTACAATGCTTAACATATGCCTAAGAGTGCTTGCAAGCGAAAGGGAACAGAAAACAGAACACAAAATGCAAAAACAGGATTTCAGAAGATAGGGTCCCCGCTCGAGCGTTAACTTCCCCGCTCGAGCGGACCCTTAGGTCTGCGAAAGTACTGGTTGCCTTCAATTCCAGCTCGAGCGTGAACTCGGCCGCTCGAGCGGATTCCCTGCCTACATAGCTCCCCGCTCGAGCGTTAACTTCCCCGCTTGAGCGGGAACCATGTCTGCAAAAACTGCTGGAAGCACGATTTTTCCGCTCGAGCGGCGCTCCCCCCGCTCGAGCGGTCATCAAAAATCTGGGAATCCGAGGTTGAGTTCTTGAGCTCCATTCCGACTTTTAACCAACAAATCATGCATGCTATAGCTCAATTATCACATATAAGTATACTAACAAGGTATAAACACCAAAACACATTATTATGGAGCTCAATTTCAAGGATTAAACACTTGCATGTCTCAAATTGACACTAAACTCAATTCTATTATACATATTCATGCATTCAAAGCTCCCATCTTCAATTATTCAAACATGCATGCCCATTTTGACTTCATTTTCATTTCAAATAATGCAATTAGTGCTCATTCCCATAAGACTCAACAAAGACATGCTTGCATGTGGGATTACACTACCAATCTTTCACAATTTCACAAATTACATGCTAGATTTTGTGATTCCATAGGAGTTCTTTACATGCATTTACACATCAAACCTCAATTTCAATAAAAACCAACTCAAATCATGCTCTTGATCACAAAAAACCCTTGAACACACAAGATTACACATTAAACTCATGAATTCAAGAATCAATGCTCACCTAGAGGCTCAATTCTTCCAATTTATGGTCAAGTCTAGAGTTGTCTTCAAGACTTCCAAGATTCAAGAGCAAAACTTTGATTTCCTCCCCTCTCTCTCTCTAATTCGGGTCTCTCCTCCTCTAGAGAGTTAAATCAGCCAAGAATGAAATAAAATGAGGGAGTTAAATACATAAGGGTCCCATATAACCCCACTAAGCCCCATTGATTTAATATTGCATATTTGAGCACCAATTCATTAAATAATCAATTTAATCTGGCCTGAATCATTTTTTTCCTTTTTTTTTTTCAATTAAATTTCACCGTAGGCTCTAAAATTTATGCCAATCACAGTGGCGTAATCAATTTCGGGTTCTATGGCCGATAAGGCCCTCAATTTAATTCCCGAAGTGGATTATTCAAACAGATATTCCTACGGTGAACAGATACGAATTCAAAATCACATATTATCACATAATGGCACACAAAATCATGCTAAACACATAACCATAAACAAATTAAGGACCAATTTAGCATAATTCAGAACAGGGGTATCACAGCGTCGGCCCTTGAGGCTTCCTTGTCCGCCCTCAACGCTTCGACCTCGGCCCTTCTCCTCTGGCCTTTAACTTCCTCGCGTAAATGACCAATCTGTTTGACGGCGTCGGGATGGCGACGGTCCATATCGGCTATCCATCCGACGGTCTGTAAAACAAGAATTTAGAACCATAACTTCAACAGTATTTGGATGAAGTGAAGCTAAGTTCGAATATGTACCAAAAGTGCCGATTGGGCGGCCAGTGCTGTCGCATCTAGATCTGTTTCCACCCGGAAAGCCTCCTTGTCAGACGGTAAAGACATGGACGTAGCCAAGCTGAATGCGACTTCTGGATCTTTAAGCGTCGAAGCATCAGAAGAAACCGGCACGTTTTTTATCATCGGCTGAATGACAAAAGGAATGATCATGTCCGATCCCTCTAATAGAGGACGTTTGCCATGTTTTTCTACGCTGGCTTCAAACTCGGCGGAGCGTTTCTCTGCCTCGACTTCTTGGCCAGCCTGCGTGATCAAAGTAGATTCGGCATCCCGATTTTCCGCGGTCTCCACCTCAATAACGCGGAAGGACTTTGATTCGGCAGAAGGCAGGGAAAATTGAGATGTGGTGGCGGGTGGTGCTTCAGATGGAAGGGCCTCCACTCTTCGCCGCGCGGCCAACCTTTCCGCATTCGCCTTCGTGGCAAGTTTTGTCAGGCTTAACCCGGTCATGTCTTTGGGGTTTGCAGCGGGAATATCCTCTAAACCGTGAAAAATGCCGTCAAGCGAAGGATCTCCTCAGCCCAAAGAAGATGGGGAATTGGCCGAATTCAATACCGCGTCAGATTCGGTTTCAGACTGATCTGATTTGGTAACATTAGCTACACCCCGCTTCGAATCCGACCCTCCAAAACCAACCTGCCTCAAGTTTTTAAAGTCGGACAAAATGAGAGCGAAGAGAAAATCTTCACCCTTTGGAACCGGGATACTTTCCGCCACCGAGAAGGTCGTATATGTCGGCTCGTAATGAAGCAGAATGTGGGCCGTCCTGCCTTGTTTCTGAAGACTTCGACGGCTGAAATATTTGAGCGCGACTTCGATATCCAAAAGAATGGCGCCGTCAGTTGAAGACAGAACTTTCTTCAAATTTTTCCCTACATAAGCCAAGCCGTAACATTTCAAAAAAGAGGCTTTACAACAAAAACGAACAAATAATAAAAGCGAAAAAGCAATTAGCCACCTGGCTCGCCCCTCCGTCTAGGAATAGGGTCTGTGTGATCCTCTCCTTCGCCAAATTCCCAATTACCCTGGACAACGACCATAACATCATCAACTCGTTTTCCAGAACTGGAAAGCATAGTTATCAGCTGATGGTCGACATCATTGGCCCTAAGGAAGAATTGCCCGTACTGACCAGAAAACTTAGCCAAGGCATAATAATGCTGGATGGCTGGAATGCCAAGGTTAATTCTTAGGCGACGGTTGAGCGCTATAACCCCCATTATGACTCTAAAGAAATTCACATTAGGTTGGGAAGGGATTAAACCCCAATGGCGAAGCACAGCCCTAAGAAACGGGTGAAGGGGAAAACGGACTCCACCCTCTGCAATTGACAGAATAGGAAAGACAATCGTGGTTTCATCCTCCCTCTCCATATCAAGAGTGCCGTCTGCCACAAGCGACAAACAGACATCATCAGGAATAAAGAAATGACGTTTAAAGCCAGCAATACGATCTGACGAGAGGAGGTCTTTTAAATGTTTCACCATATCCTAGTCTATGAGAATATGCCGAGGAAGGAATAAAATAGAAAGAGTCCTCGAAGCAAGGGAGGAGAGAACTTACAAAGGACAAAGAGGATATCGGAGGAGAGTTTCGGGGACGATCCAGAAGGCAATCCAGCGATGAGCATCATAAAATATACACTGGAAAGGACCTCGAAATTTTAAATCGCAATAAATAGACACGTACGAGGGGGCGGGGAGTCGACACGACAATCGAAAGGGGTGCGCTTAGATGTCCGCAGGAGGATGAGGCCAACCGCCGAATTTTGGCTCTGACTTTTAGGAATTCAAAACCAAGCACTCCAGCCAACTGTCGTCGGTGAAATGCTTGGGGGGCAATTGTGGGAGTCGAATAAATAGAAGAGTCGGAGGATGCGCGCTCCAGAAATTAGATACTATCCGGCTTCATATTGCGTGACCAGGATGCCGAATACGTGAGTAAAGCCAAATAGATGGAGATCAGTAGCTCCGAATGAAAGAAAGGGCAATGATAAAAAAGTGGGCCCTGGCCCCGAGGATCAAAAAGAACAGGTATAAATACAGGAACAACGGTTATAGAAAGGTATGTAAGAATCACTTCACAAAGACTTAGAAAGTAAGCTATCCTGAGTGTCTGAACTAACTTGTCCGTCGGAGTGCTAATTCCGGCACCCCGGCCGAAGTGCTAATTCCGGCACCCCGGCCGAAGTGCTTGTATCTTTTCAGGTGACTAGCTGAGGATCACTAGCGTCTCCCAGGATTTGAAGTGTATTTCCAAACCACTTCCCCACAAGGATATAAATGTAGAACCACACAGAGGCAAATTAGGGATAAAGTTACTATTTTTTCCTAATTGTATAGCTTAGTGTGTGTTCACTCTGTAACTGTGTAGGGTTGGCTTCTGAGGACGCGCTCTAGCTTAACTGTAGCCCAGAACTCTGTGAGTAACAAATGTGTAAAGATATGTTCAAATATGAATATTTTTAGAATGGTTAAACTGTACTGTTTCTAAATTGATATTGTTAACTGAATGAATGTATGTCCTCTATTCTGAACTGTACTGTGGCATCCATAGCAACTACTGTTACTGCTACTGTTACAGAGATCTCTGTCGGTTCCCATGTTTGGAACCATTACTGATGGCCATCATTGACTGCTCGGTCTTTTAAGACCTACTGTTTACTGTACTGCTATGCTAAAGGATGTACCATATATGACTGTTATGACTGAATGACTGATATACTGAATTAATTGACTGTTTTCAATACTGAAAGGACATTCATTCTTAACCTCTTTACGCATTATGTTATTCACTGGGCTTTAGCTCACTGCTTATATATATATGTAGGTGTACAGGCACCAGACCGTTGCTAGAAGCGTCGGGGTAAACTCCAGTTTTGTCAAGCCAACCTATGTGCCTCACTGCGAGGTTTCGAGTCTGTTCAAGCTAAGGCTATGGGGTGTTTTAGTTTCTCCCTTTCTGTTTTGTTTTGTATAGACTGTTTACACTGTTACTGTACTGTCTTAATAGGGATTAAGTCCTTGTCCTGAAAGATTGTAAATGTTGTACATACTGTTTTGCACTGATTATATATATATGTATGAAAAATCTTTTTTTGCATACAGACTGTCACAGCTCATTGGACATTGTCTATTTACTGTTTTGGCTTCCGCTATGCCCCTGTACTCTGTATTATTGATTGACTGTTAAGTAGGCTTTCGGTAATCACGGATTACTGGCCGGTTACGGTGCTAAACCCATAGGGACGGGTTTGGGTCGTGACAGCTGCCCAGATTTTGGTGTCTTCGCTCGAGCAAGGCTTTTGTCGCTTGAGCGAGCTCTGTGTTTTAATTCCTTCGCTCGAGCCAGGATTCCTTCGCTTGAGCGAGAGTTGAGTGGTGTGTCTGTTGGCTCGAGTGAGAAGTCTTGCGCTCGAGCTTGCGTCTACGTCTAGTTTGGACCTGACGGTTGCATTTCTTGGCTCGAGCGAGCGAGGACTATGTTTTAAGTTTCTTCGCTCAAGCGAGCATTCTTGCGCTCGAGCGTGCTTCTGGGTTGTAGACCTAAAGCTTCGTATTGTTGGCTCGAGCGAGGCTTTCTGCGCTCGAGCGAGGTTTCTTTGTGTCTGGTCGCTCGAGCGACCATTCCTTCGCTCGAGCGAGCCTCGAATATATCAATTCACAGCAACAGCTTCTTCTTCACTTTTTCTTTATCTCTTTTACTCAAACCCTAGAACGGCTGCTCCCTCTCTCTCTACATACCTTCTCTCTACAAATCCATCTAGTTCTAGTGGTCTCCTACCCTAGTTCCTTTATAAAAAAGTGTGGAGCTTGGCGTGACCTTCGTTTTGATCCGAAAATCATTGGGTTTGGAGCATCTCGAGTTTTCTTCATTTTCTCCATTGGGTCTCTTCTTTTGAGGTAGGGATACTCTACTCATTCTTATGGGTTTTGACATACATTATAGTCATTTGGATTTGATGGTGACTTATGGTAATTTTTGGAAGGTTAGGGTTTGATTTGTAACTTATAAAAGAGGGGTATTTCCATGTTTGAGTCAAATATATATAAGAGAGTTGAAATTGGGGTTGTTTATGTTATATGAGTGAAATTTGGCCTTGGGGGCAACATTTGAGAATAGAGGGATTAAAGTCCTAATTGAAATTAAGCAATTAATTTGTAGAATTAATTTGGAAAATATGGAAATATGAAATTGGGTTGAGAATCATGAAATTGGATGGAATTGTGGTAGAATGGTGTGGTTGGATTAATTTATCACCCACTTATGAAATTGTTGATTATTTATCTGTTCGATAAAATTATTATCTGTTTAGAAATAACTGCTTTGGGCTATCGGTGGAGGATAGTCTTGATTGTTGTAGACACGGTATGTTGATTAGGGAAAACTGAAACTAATCACATTGAATATGTCATTGAATATGACGGTTGAAATAATACATCAAATATGGGTATTGATTGATCATTGTATATGATAAATGTTTAAATACATTGTATATGTATATTGTTTGGGAGGAGATAGGGGATGTACTCTCAAACCAGTTTGGGAGGAGATAGGGGATGGACTCCATTGATAACTAAGTTGGCCGGAGTGTCCAGGGTGAAAGTCCCGAAATCTTGATTACGTTTGCATAACGTAGATAATTGAAGTATGGAACTGTTTTAATATGAGTTGTAGTCTCATGTGAATTGTGAATAATGGAAGTGTCTTAATATGAGTTGTAGTCTCATTTAATTGTTTGGCTAGATATTGAGCCAGGTTTATGAATGTAAATTGGATAAGTAAAGGAAAATGGAATGAGACACAGATGTAATTGTCATGGAACTGGAATGTGTTGTAAGTTGATTTACAAGTGTTAATCATTTATCAAATGCTAATGTTTTAGTTATTGCTCATATTATGTTTAGCATATCTCTACTGGACGTTGGCTCACCCTATATGGGACATCATTTTCAGGTACGGTAATGTCTAAAATTTAACATCTTCTGTTCTTCAAATGGCCACCAAAGATGGTCGGACCTCCCAACACGAGAAGACGGGACAGACGGTGTGAATATCACAAAGACCATGGACATGATACCGACAGTTGTTATGCCTTGAAAGATCATCTTTAAGAGTTGGTACAAGACGGTCGGCTTAAGCAACACATCCAAAAGAACAATTCAACCACAGTAGTTGCTCTTCGACAAGATGCACCCCCACTCGACGTAATCCATATGATTTACAGCTTGCCGACGGCACCCGTGGTGTTACAGACTCAAAAGAAAAGCTGAATGAAGACTGTGGGAGCCGAGTATTAGGGGATGTAAAGAGGCTGAATATTATTCTTAGAGAATCGAGATATATACATTGCATTCGGCCTCGTCTTATATAAATTCAGAGGTATCCTAATCGGCCATAGAACTAGCTGAGCGAGGAGCCGAGTGGAGATTGGTCTGCTCTGTTTTTCCGAAAAACGTACAACTTGGCTCTGATACCACTTTGTTAGGATCAAACACACCCAGAGAATTATCTCACACACACAGAGAACACAATATTTACGTGGTTCGGCCCAATGCCTACATCCACGGACAGAAATGAGAATTATCACTAAAATGGAGCAAAAATACAAATACAGAGGAGGAGATAAAACTCACTCAACTCACAGCTCTCACACTCAATTTCTGATCTCTCTTGGTTCTCACTCTCTCTCTCTGTCCATTTCAACTCTCCCCTCAACCTCTATTTATACACCAATGAGGGAGAGCCTCATTGGTCACCACCTACCCTCTTCCACTCTCTAGTGGGGTTGGTAGAGTGGGAGAGCCACTTCCATTGGGTGGAGAAAGTGGGTTCTCCAATGGGAGCTCACATGGGATGATCCAACAAGAAGGTGTATTCCAGTGTTTTATATGGCCACTTGTAGATATTCGTAGCCGCCAAGGAGCCGCTTTTGTCGACCCTTTTTAAGGCAAGTTTTGATCAATCTCTATTTTTCTTTAAGAAAAAGGATAAATCCTATATACCTATGTAAATTGTAATGTATATATAGAGAAATACAATTGAGAGTTGTTCTTGTCAATTGCTTATTAAGTCTAAGATGGTCCTACCAGTTCCCATTGACATTTCATTAATCTGATATATAACATCACACATTAGTCCAGTTTTGGACACTATATTCATGAAAACAAAATTTATTGACATTAACAATAGCGACAAAAGAAGATGACTCGTCTCCAGTCCTGAAAGTCTGGAACTACCAATAATTAACCTCTTCCATAAGTGAATTTAAAAAATAAATAAATAAATAAATAATAATAATAATAATAATGCAGTCCAATGCACAAACTCTGCATCTGAGTAATCAGTTCGGTGAACTTTTATATTTTGTTTTGAGGAACTAAAACTAAGAGTATCTCTAATGGTAATAGGCATTTTACCTATCTAAACATTACTATAAAGTGTACATTTTATTTTGCCTATCAACTGTTTCATGTTTTTGCTCCGACCATGCTCTTTATTTTAGCTATTCATCCAAATACTATTAATTTTATAAAATGCCACATCAGCAACAAAGATGGAGGGAAATAATCCTAATGATTAAAGCATCTCCAATGCACTAGGCATATAATACTTGTTAGTTAAAATGTCTAGTGTGATTCATTTTTTTCAATTCCAATGCACTAGGCATATGATTAGGCATTTTGGCTCAACTCATATTCACTAGCTACATGTAGCTAGCCTTCAATGCTAGGCAAAATGTATTCAATCATTAGGATCATTTCCCTCCATCTTTGTTGTTGATGTGGCATTCTATAAAATTAATAGTATTTGGATAAATAGCTAAAATAAAGAGTATGGTTGGAGTAAAAACATAAAACAGTTGATAGGCAAAATAAAATATATACTTTATAGTAATATTTAAATAGGTAAAATGCCTACTACCGTTGGAGATGCTCTAAATACATTTTGCCTAGCCTTGAAGGCTAGCTACATGTAGCTAGTGAATGTGAATTGAGCTAAAATACCTAATTACATGCCTAGTGCATTGGAGTTGAAAAAAGTGAGTCATACTAGGCATTTTACCTAACAATCATTATATACCTAGTGCATTGGAGATGCTAACTATATGTTATGGTCTGATTTTTTATTTAATTTGAGTAATGAATTTCCAAGAAACTTTAACAGAAATGATTCACAACCAATAGTTTATTTATTATAGAGTTATGAATATTTATCCAATCTCTTTCTGTGTAGGAGAAGGTTATTCAATCAAATGATAGAGACATTACGAAGAAAAAAGTGGCTTTTCTAAGATGATGAAAATTAAATTTTAGAAACTTGTAGAATTCTATATTAGGGATAAATTAAGAGAGAATGTGAAATTGTTGTGTAAATGTCTCTCTCATTATTTTGAATTTTGTTTACATATATCTTCTGAGAGCACAAGTTAAAAAAAGTCATGGAACTGGAATGTGTTGTAAGTTGATTTACAAGTGTTAATCATTTATCAAATGCTAATGTTTTAGTTATTGCTCATATTTGGTTTAGTATATCTCTACTGGGCTTTGGCTCACCCTATATGAGACATCGTTTTCAGGTTCAGGTGATATGCCACCTCCAAGGACATAGCTTCGGAGGCTTAGAGGCAGAAAGATCTTTTGTTGTTACCTTTTTGGTATTACATGTAAATTCAAGCCAAGGGCTTATTTTGTATAAAGAGTTAAAGCTCTTCTTTTGTTATAATCAAGTGTTGACTTGGAAAGTTGTAAACCCATAGGGCATTTACTTTTGATGTAAACATGTGATACTTTTGTGCTTAATACTCTGATAAATGGAAATATACTTCATTCTCTTATGTCTATGGGTATGATGAATGTATGATTAATATGTATTATTTTGAGGGCATTATAAACACTACTAAAAATTAAAATTATGCTTTTATACTCTTATGTATTAAAAAATGGCATTTTATTTATTAATTATATTTTTTATTTATAAAATATGAAAGTTGACTCTTGGGTGCTTGGAAAATTATTATTTTATTTTGTCTATTTTAAGCTATGTTTGGCGTATGTTACTTTGGTTATATTAGTCATAAAGGCCTATTTTGGAAAGTGGGTTAAAAGTCACTTCCCAGCTTTTAACCCACTTCCCTCTCTCATAAAAAAATCAAAAAGTAACTTTTAACCATCTTCCCAAAACACTCCAAAATAGGCTAAAAAGTTAATAAGACAAAATATTATATCCAAACCGTAATCATTTTATTTTTTCTCTCACAAAAGTAAAAAATCTCATCTCAAACGAGACTTTTTAACCTTAAGCTAAAATAGCCAAAAAGCTAAAAAGTCAACCCACACTCTAAACAAAAGCTTAGGCCAAGTTTGGCAAGCTGAAAAAAAGTCAAAAAGCTAAAAAGTTACTCAAAAAGTTAAAAAGTTATCACTATTCACCAAAAGTCAAAAATTACGGCTGCACAACTCTCAATCCTAATTTTTTCCTACACACTAATTTATACAATTTTTTAATACACATTTTTCCATAAAAAGTTAAAAAGTTAACCCAAATATCTATATTTTTTTCCTCAATTTTTTAGTCCAAAAAGACAAAAAGTACACTTATTTACGACACCCCAAACAATCCCAAGTAGGTTAAAATATTTGTATTTTAGAAGATAGTTGAATTTTTTTTTAGTTAGATGTAATGTTTATGAGAAAAAAAAAATGAAATGATTATGAATTTAATATGACATTTTATGTTATTAGTTATTTTTGCCTTTTTTGTTTTTATTGTGAATTTTAGCTAAAAAAAAAGAGGCTAAAATCTAACTTGCTAAACACCCAACAATCAATTTTTTTTAGCCCAAATAGTAAAGAATAATGAGTAAATACTTCAAAAAGGGTCCTGTTTGTTTCTTATTGGATATATTAAGACTGAACCATCCAATCCACGATGTGGGCTTAGTTTTGGGTCCTATTTTGATGATTCGAACATTTTGTATTTTAAAATTTATCGGGTATATCACTCATATAAAAAGATCAAATTGATAAAATAATGACAACCACATATTCAAAACAAAAAAGTAAATGATAAAAAAATAAACAATTCATACAAAAACTCATGTAACACACATGATTAGTATCACCATCCAATAACCATTTATTCATGGTAATGTTATTTTTTTGGTGACACTTAGAAGTGCCACCAATACCTAGCGTGAATATCAATGACATTTGTTGCAAACGCCATTAATTTAAAAAACTGTCACCAGATACATTTTTGGGTGGTGCTTTTGATTGCCACTAAATCAAATTTTTGTTGTAGTGTTGCATAAAAATGGAAAACAGTCCTAACAAATGTCGATTATAAAAATAAAAATAAAAATGAGGGAGGGGGTGAATTAAATGGGATTAATAGTATTATGATTATGGGTTAGATTTCCCTTCGGCCCGTGATCGACTGGAGGATATTATTGAGCTTTTGAGGGTCTACCATAGGTCTCGTTTCGATAATCCAAAATGTTCAATGTGTACAACTCGTCGAGTACTATATATCTGTAAAAAATCATGTTGATCAGATATCGATAGCTATCTTATCAGATCAGATTTCTATCAACTGTTTATTTTTTCACCGACCATTTTTTTTTATATACAAAATTGATTTGAGTCCTAACAAATGTCGATTATAAAAATAAAAATAAAAATGAGGGAGGGGGTGAATTAAATGGGATTAATAGTATTATGATTATGGGTTAGATTTCCCTTCGACTCGTGATCGACTGGAGGATATTATTGAGCTTGTGAGGGCCTACCATAGGTCTCGTTTCGATAGTCCAAACTGTTCAATGTGTACAACTCGTCGAGTACTATATATCTGTAAAAAATTATGTTGATCAGATATCGATAGCTATCTTATCAGATCAGATTTCTATTAACTGTTTATTTTTTCACCGACCATTTTTTTTTATATACAAAATTGATTTGATCACGTAGCTATCGATATCCGATCAACGTGAGTTTTTACAAATTTATAGTGCTCGACGAGTTCTACATATTAAACAATTTAGATTATCGAAATGGGACCCTTGGTGTCACGACCCCAAACCGCCCCTAGTAGTTTGGTGCCGTGATGGCCAGTAATCCGTAATTACCGAAGGCCAACTTTTCAAAACTTAACACAATCAGAGTATGGATATAGGGGGCTCACAAATGCGGAAGCAATAAATCAAATACAAGTGGTCCATAAGAGCTGTGCGTAGATCAAAGCGATGCCAAACATTCCAATTAACTTCACAACTTGAATACAATAAGGTAAGAAAATACATGTTACATCTTGATCAAAAGGCTTCTCGAGCCGATATATACAAAATACAGCTAATACAAGTCAAGAAGCATGATTTTCAAGATTTGCCGACATGCAAAACAGGGCATTGCCGACGTAAATACAAAGTAAAGCCGACATAAGCACGAATCCAAAACAAGCATCCAAAACGATCTAGGCGTCGCCGCCGTCCTGCTCATCACCTACATATATATAGAGAGGTGAGTACAAAACTCAGTGAATGGTACTAAAAATAAAGGTTTGCATGAATAAAGCCGGAGTCCTTCAAAACGAAACACATCAAAACTTTAACAAGACAAAAGATGAACCGTATTCATCAATCAAATATTACAAGTATCCAAAGATGTTTACTGACATAGGCAAAACAAGGGATGAACCGTGTTCATCATTCAAGTATCATAACATCGGCGAAGCAAGGGATGAACCGTATTCATCATTCAAGTATCATGACATCGGCGAAGCAAGGGATGAACCGTATTCATCATTCAAGTATCATGACATCGGCGAACCAAGGGATGAACCGTATTCATCATTCAAGTATCATGACATCGGCGAACCAAGGGATGAACCGTATTCATCATTCAAGTATCATAACATCGGCAAAGCAAAGGGATGAACCGTATTCATCATTCAAGTATCATAAGGCTGTACGATCCGTAATCGTTTTGTCAAAAGTATTGCAAAAGTTTAAAGTCCTCCAACACAAGGGACTTGTGTTACTTAGGCCCGTAGCCCGGTTTAACAAGGACCGTATCCTTTTTACACATAGTACTGCGAAAGTTTAGAGTCCTCCAGCACAAGGGACTTGTGTTACTTAGGCCCGTAGCCCGATTTAACAAGGACCGTATCCTTTTACAAATAGTACTGCGAAAGTTTAGAGTCCTCCAATACAAGGGACTTATGCACTTGGTACCGCGAAAGTTTAGAGTCCTCCAATACAAGGGACTTATGCACTTGGTACCGCGAAAGTTTAGAGTCCTCCAATACAAGGGACTTATGCACTTGGTACCGCGAAAGTTTAGAGTCCTCCAATACAAGGGACTTATGCACTTGGTACCGCGAAAGTTTAGAGTCCTCCAATACAAGGGACTTATGCACTTGGTACCGCGAAAGTTTAGAGTCCTCCAATACAAGGGACTTATGCACTTGGTACCGCGAAAGTTTAGAGTCCTCCAATACAAGGGACTTATGCACTTGGTACCGCGAAAGTTTAGAGTCCTCCAATACAAGGGACTTATGTGGATTGAAAAAAGTTAATAAATACTGATCAGGGGATTTTTACCAAATTAATAAATGTTGAGGTTTTTTTTTTTTTTTTTTAAATCAAAAAATTAGAAAATTAAGATTGGGATATTGGAGCTCTCACCAGGCTTGTGGGTTAAAAACCCCATTTTTCTTATATATATAGATATAATAGTGGTAACCCGTGCTATGCATGGGATTTTATAAATTAAAAACAATTATTATAATTATCTTGAAATAATTTAATATTTTGTCTCGTAGTATACATAAAATTTATAAGTTAACTTTTATATTTATAACTTTTTAAATTATTAGTTTAAAAAAATTAATAAATATATATTTAAGTCTAATTAGTGCAATTTTGATAATTTGTATTAAAAAAAAAAGTTAAACCTAATTAAATGAGATTAAATGAGTTATGACATGCCTTTTCTTGTTATGAAAATATACAAATTTAAAAGTTATAATTAAGATAAATATACAATTTTATTATTAAATGTGAAGTGAAGTGGTATTTAACAATGATTAATATGATATTTCTATTATTAATTCAATAATTTAAGTTACATTTCTTTTGATTTCAATTTCATAACTAAAAATACAATATGAATATAATAAACACATGAATTTCTAGTCTTTAATAATAAGAAGGTTTCAAAATAGTTTCAAACTTTCATTATTTTCTTTAATTTTTTTTATCTAATTTGATTTTAAATTTGAATAATTTTTTTGATTTTATATAAATTACTTTAATTTTTTCATTAAATTTTTATCAATTTTTAAAAGAATTTCATTCTTATCCCAATTTTTTTTCTTTTCACTAATTTTGATGGAAAAAATAATAATTTTCAACATTTCATCTTTTTAAATTTTTATCAAATTATAATTGGATAAAAAAAATATTAAGGGTTGAAGATTCTCTTAATTGGAATTATAGTGAAATAACATCTTAAAATAGTCAAAATTTGAGTATGTAGTTGGTTAAAATGTATAATTTAATTAATTATCTTCTCATATTTGTATTAAAATTGACACTTATGATCAGTGGCAGAGTCAAGAAATTAAATCAGATGGGGTACTTATTAATTACAACATTAAAAAATTTTACAAAAATATTTCACATAAATTTTTACGATTGACTTCAATAAAGATATGTATATTATTTGTAACTAGTATATCATGGACAATATAAAAAAAAAGTCATGTATATAAGTTTTAAAATAAATTATATTGACATGGGTAAGCCCATAAAGATTACAGCCTACCATCTAGGGTCCAATACATATCTTAAATACATGAGCCTAGCACTGCTGAAGCCCCATGTAGCAATAAGAACCAATGACATCAAGACACACGGCAAGAAAAGGGCAAGCCACATCAGTAGACAAAGATCTGCAAAGTTATTGCCACTGCACATCTCCATTAATGAGGCCCCCTTACAGCATTTATTGCGATAATCCCTCTCCATCGGGACAACACGCCTTCACCCTAAACAAGGTAAGCTACAGCATAGACTTTCGGCCAAGGTGACAGGTCGGAAGAGACAATGTAATGATTACCGAAGGATATAAGCAGACGTCCAAGACATGTAGAAGGTTAAGCTTTTCTATCTCTATTCTATCTATATACTCCACTTCTCTCTCTAATTTGCTCGTCGGAGGGTTCGCCGGGGGACTCCTCGTTCCCCGTTGAACTCTTGTGTAGGTCTTCATTGGTGGGCTTGACCATTTAGATTCCGGTTGGAGAAGCGTGGACCAGTCCGACCCATTCCATCTGGAACCTGTTATATCATAACTGTATCATCAGTTAGCGCCGTCCGTGGGAACGCTTTGCTCCGCGCGCCAGTTGTGCTCATTGTCGCCTGAGACCCTGTTCCAATAACCCTTTCCTACTACCCATCAAAGTGTATGGTCACGACTAGATCCATGGCTTCTCACCAAAATGCTGCCGACCACCAAGCCGACCCCCCCAATCCAAATAACCCACCACAGCATTTTATCGAACTTGCCAACAGCATTAACCGCATGGCCGAGCAAAACCAAGCCCTGATAAATGCTCTACTCCAAAGAAACCTTCCTATGCCTCCTCCACCACCTCCCGATATCCCACCCAACCAAGAACGAGCCCTGAGCCATACTATCCCGTAGCCCTATCCACCTAACTTGGAAGGCTTGCAACCTCCTCCTCCTAATATAAATCCACCACCCCGACCCCTGCATCCATCGGTCTTGGCACCAACCCCTGAAGGGGAAGCCAGTAGCGTCCAACCCCCGCTGCCTTCCGGTGGGGATAACATCCCTCTTTGGGATGCAGAACTCCGAGCCATGAAGCTCCAACTCCAAGGGGTCATGCAGAACATCCAGCATAAACCCTCTACCACAGCAAACTCACCATTTGTCGCCTCTATCCGAGACAAACCTCTACCCCCCAAGTTCAAAATGCCCACCATCGACTCTTTTGACGGTACGACGGACCCAGTCGACCATTTGGAGACCTCCAGAACCCTCATGATCCTCCATGCATTCCCTGACGAGATCATGTGTCGAGCTTTCCCCGTGACACTGTAGAGGTCAGCTCGGCTGTGGTTTAGCCAGTTACCAATAGACTCCGTCTCCACTTTCCAGCATCTTAGTGACTCCTTTCTCAGCCATTTTATTGGAGCCCAGCGACAACGCCGTCCGGCAACCCAACTCCTCAACATCCGCCAGACCGAGGGGGAGTCCCTGTGCAATTTCGTTGCCCGCTTCAATACTGAAGCCATGCAGGTGGCAGAAAACGATGATAAGGTCATCCTTACAGCTTTCATGGCCGGACTATGGTTGTCTGATTTCCTCTTCTCCCTCTTTAAAAACCCCCCACCTCCATGGCAGCCCTACTCTCCAAAGTCCAAAAATACATGAACGCAGAAGATCCTCTAGCCGCTCGTCAAGACCCTACAACAAAAAATCCGACATCTCGAGAAAAGCAAAAAGACTCAGAAGCCAGAAACACCCAGTACAATAACCAAACACTGCATTATACCAACCGATCCCCCCGAACCAACCAGTCGGCACCAGCCCGACCGCCCGGTCGGTTCGAGCGGTACACACCCCTTAATTCCCCCATGGAACAAGTCCTCAATCAGATCCAGTGGGATTACCCCCTCAAATGGCCCCAACCATCACGAACCCCCTCCAATCAGAAAGACCAGTCCAAATATTGCCGTTTTCACCAAAACCACGGCCATAATACCGATGACTGTGTTAACCTCAAAGATCAGGTCGAGATCTTAATACGTCAGGGATGTCTTAGCCGGTTCACGGATACCCGTCCTCAGTAGAGGCAAATGACTGATCCCATCAGAAACAATCGCCGGCGTACCCCTTCCCGGCAGCCAGCTCAACCTAACCAAGGCGATGATCGCCCTCCACAACAACCTCGGGCATAAGGTGATCTCGCCCCACCTGTTGGAGAAATCAGAGTTATTTTCGGCGGGCTTGTGTGTGGAGGACCATCCCGCTCGGCTCAACGGGCAGAACTCAGGAAAATAAGGCAAGGCTCAAATAAAGAAGTTGCCACATTGGATCGACCCTCCAAACAACCCAGGCAGTGGACCGAGCCTATCACCTTCACGGACGCCGACTATACAGGCATCCGTTATCCTCATAACGACCCTCTCATCATTTCCACCCTCCTCTCCAATTACAAGGTCAGACGGGTTCTCGTCGACAACGGCAGTTCTTCAGACATCACCTTCCTCAATTGCTTTCGCCAGCTCAAAATTGGGGAAAAAAGTTTGTCTCCCCTCCAAACCCCTTTGGTCAGTTTCACTGGCGACCGGGTGACCTCTATCGACTCCATCGATCTTCCTATCACAATTGGCGAGTACCCCAGGCAGACCACAAAGCTGCTCACCTTCCTCGTTGTCGACTGCCCCTCCGCTTACAACATCATCCTTGGTCGCACCGCCCTAAACGCCTTCCAAGCCATCACCTCAACCTTCCATCTTGCCGTCAAGTTCCTCACCGAACTGGGGGTAGGTGTCACGACCCAAACCCGCCCCTATGGGTTTAGTACCGTAACCGGCCGATAATCTGAGATTATCGAAGGCCTACTTAACAGTAGAACAGTAATACAGAGTACAGGGGCTGGCGGAAGCCAATACAGTAAGTAAACAATGTCCAATGAGCTGTGAGTCTGTATGCAAAAAGATTTTTCATACACATATACATGAACAGTACAAAACAGTATGTACATATATACAATCATTCAGTTTAGGGACCTAATCCCTATTAAACAGTCCAGTAACAGTCTATACAGTTATACAAAACAGATACAGAGATAGACGGGGAAATTAAAACACCCCTAAGCCATAACTTGACAGGCTCGGAACCTCGTAGTGAGGCATGGTGGTTGGCTTGACAAAACTGGAGTTACCCCAACGCTTCTAGCCACTGTCTGGTGCCTGTACACCTACATATATATATGAGCAGTGAGCTAAAGCCCAGTGAATAATGTAATGCGTAAAGAGGTTAAGAATGAATGTCCTTACAGTAATGAAAACAATTCGTTAATTTAGTATATCAGTCATATGTGGTACATCCATTAGCATAACAGTACAGTAAACAGTAGGTCTTAAAAGACCGAACAGTAAATGATGGCCATCAATCAGTAAACAGTAGTGGTTCCAACAAGGGAACTGACAGAGATCTCTATAATAATAACAGTAAACAGTAGTTGCTAAGGATGCCACAATACAGTTCAGAATATAGGACATACATTCATTCAATTAACAGTATCAGTTCAGAAAGTAGTACAGTTCAATTGTTCAGAAGATAATCATTTTGAACATATCTTTACACAGTTGTTACTCACAGAGTTCTGGGCTACAGTAAAGCTAGAGCGCATCCCCAGTCGCCAACCCTACACAGTTACAGATTGAACACATACTAAGTTATACAGTTGGGAAAGATAATAACTTAATCCCTAATTTGCCTCGGTGTGTTCTACATCTATATCCTCATTAAGATGTCTTAAACTAGGCCTAAGAATGCCTAGGATGGGACGAGGATGCAAAGATGTATTCAGAAAATATTTTCAGAATTTTCAGAAAATAGAGGTCCCGCTCGAGCGTAGGTTTACCTGCTCGAGTGGACATGCAGACAAAGGTATCCATTCGAGCGTAGACTTTCACGCTCGAGCGTTCTGCAAAACAGGGCAAAAGTACTAGATGTGTGAAAATCACGCTCGATGGGCGCTCGATAGCCACTCGAGCGTGAGACACAAGGTCCCGCTCGAGCGTCAATTATTCCGCTCGAGCGGACATCAAAACAGTGAAAAGTACTGGAAGCACGAATTTCCCGCTCGAGCGCCACTTCCCCCGCTCGAGCGGGAGTTCAAAATCTAGAACTTTCAGATTTGAACTTCCAAGCTCAAACCAAGTTCAAATAGATTAAAACCAATTCTTTTGGGCCCTTTTCCTGGAATACATTTGTAAATACATAGAATAACATGATTCAAAGCTCAATTTGTAAAATCAAGGCCCAAAAGGAAGATCAATTCAACTCAATTTGAAACCAATTTTCATGAACATAATTCAAACATAACATGCATGAATTTAAACCATTTCAAAGCTTCAATTTCATGCTCTAACGTGTCAATATCTTCAAAGACAAGAGGAAATCATGGTCTACACTCAAAACATGGACATGCATGTGAGGAACTATGGACTACAACCTCAAAACTTCAATATATATACATGCATGCAACACTTAAGCTCTAATTCAACAATTTGAACCATAAATTGGCTGTAGACTTCAACTTTTCTCAAAACCATGCAAGAACAAGCTTAAACACAACAATGAGAGGTTTGATACCTATATTCCAATTCTTCAAGCCAATGCACAAAATCAAGTTGAATTCATTCCAAACCTCTCACTCTCCTCTCTTGGTCGGCAATAACAAGGAAAGAGGCTGATGAAATGTTGTGTTGAATGTATAATAAAGCTCAAATATGTTGCCTAAGTGGTCCACTAAGTGGCATGTTGGTAATTAAGCCAACTATTGCAATTTAACTCATTTTAATCCAATTTAATCATACCAAATCACATTTTAGATAAATACACCATAAAATCATATAAATTCCAATGAACACAAATCATCAATCAATTTCAGATTCGGCCACCGATAAGGCCTTCAATTCGCAATTTAAACACAAAGGCATGAACAGATAATCAAACAGTCAACAAATAGACATACAGTTAAACAGATATACTTAATCAATTCAGTTCCAAATTTCAGTAAGTCAGTTCAGTACTTTAATCAATTCAGTTACCAATCATAATTAGTCTCAGTTTAGCAGTAATCAGTGGTTAATAGGTAAACAGTGACGAGGATTGTTACAGTAGGCACAGTTAGGGGAGAGCAGACTGTAGCCAGAGAATGCTATGTTGCCTCACTTAAAGAAGTTAAGCTTAAGGAAACCATGATCATCGAGGGACTTGACGTCAGGGAAAAGGATGAGCTGGTCAGGGGGGAACCAGTGGAAGAGCTTATCGAGGTCTCCATCGACCCCACCAACCCGGCAAAAACTGCCAAGATTGGCAGCCAACTGTCCCCCCATTCCAAGACTGACCTCACCGCCCTCCTGATTGAGCATAATGATGTGTTTGCTTGGACTCACTCCGATATGTCGGGTATCGATCCCTCCTTCATCAGCCATTGTCTCAGTGTTGAGCCCCATTTTCTGACCTATCCGCCAGAAGCAGCCCATTTTTCACCCGAAACGTAATAATCTTATTGCTTCTGAAGTAGACAAACTCCTTGAAACACAGTTTATCACTAATGTGGACTACCCCAGATGGCTGTCGAATGTGGTTCTGGTTCGTAAAAATAATGGTAAATTACGATTCTGTGTCGACTACTCCGACCTTAACCGAGCTTGCCCTAAGGACAGCTACCCTCTCCCTCGCATAGATTTGCTGGTCGACACCACGGCCGGTCATCAAATGCTCAGTTTCATGGATGCCTTCTCTGGATACAACCAAATTTTGATGCACCCATCTAACTAGGAGCACACCTCCTTTATCACCGACCGAGGCACCTACCATTACCGTGTGATGCCATTTGGGTTAAAGAATGCCGGGGCCACTTTCCAACGGTTGGTCAATGCCGTCTTCTATCATCAGATAGGCCGGAACATGGAAGTATATGTCGATGACATGCTGGTCAAGAGCAAGCTCTCCACCAATCATTTGGTCGACCTGCGAGAAACCTTCGCCACCCTACAGAAGTTCCAGATGAAGCTCAATCCGGAAAAATGTGCCTTTGGCGTAGGATCTGAGAAGTTTTTGGGGTTCATGGTCAGTCAGCGGGGCATCGAGGCTAACCCCAAAAAGATCAAGGCCCTAATTGAAATGCAGTCACCTAGAACAGTCAAGGAGGTTCAGAGACTCACTGGCCGAGTGGCCGCCCTCAATCGCTTCATTTCCCGAGCAACGGATAAGTGCCTCCCCTTCTTCAAAGTCCTTCGGCAAACTTTTGAGTGGACGACAGAATCTGAAGAGGCCTTTCAATAGTTGAAACAATGCATGGCTAACCCCCCCTACTTTCTCAAGCCATCACGGGCGAACCCCTCTTCCTCTATCTAGCCGTGTCACACACTGCAGTCAGTGCAGCACTTGTCAGGGAAGACAGATCTATCCAGCAACCGGTCCACTACATCAGTCGGGCTCTTCGGGGGACGGAACAGAACTACCCATTGTTAGAAAAAATGTCCTTGGTCTTGGTCACCGCCTCCAGTCGACTCCGCCCTTACTTCCAAGGCCATTCCATAGTGGTCCTCACTGACCAACCATTGAAGAAGATAATGCAACAACCAGAGCTTCCCGGCAGGCTTATGCAATGGTCGGTCGAAGTCAGTCAGTTTGACATCTCCTACCAGCCTCGAACAGCAATTAAGGGACAGGCCGTTGCCGACTTCATCCTGGAATTCACTAAGCCCACCCCAACCACAACTCCTCCACCCCCACCAACCCTTACCGAGCCAGAAGACCCCCACTCTTGGACCTTCAACGTCGACGGATCATCCTGGAAAGAAGGCAGTGGGGCTAGTCTCATCCTCACCGCCCCTGACGGTGGTTATTTCAAATGTGCTCTCCGCTTCCTGTTCGATGCAAGCAATAATGAGGCTGAATATGAAGCATTGATAGCAGGTCTCCATCTAGCCAGAGACATTGGTGTCAGCCATATCCGAGTGTTCAGTGACTCCTAGCTTATTGTCGGACAAATTACGGGGGAATTTGAGGCGAAGGACGACACCATGCGGGTTTATAGGGATCTTGCACTCCCCCTTGCTCATCTCTTCAATACTTTCCACATCCAACATATACCTCGGGAGAAAAACTCCAAGGCAGATGAGATGGCCCAATTAGCCTCTACAGACCAGTCAGATCTCAACCACGGTGTTCGCCTCGAATACCTGACCCACCCTGCCATATTCCCCGACCAGCAAGCTATCCACTTCCTCCAAAATGAACCTATCCCCTGGGCGTCCGACATCTTTCTATTTTTGACAACGGGGGAACTGCCAGCTGACAAATAGCAGGCCGCCAAAGTCAGGGCCCCGTCGTCCAACTACATCCTTATTGGCGACCTCTTATACAAACGTGGTTTTTTAGGACCATACCTCAAATGCCTCAATCCTGCTCAGGCAACCTACGTGATGAGAGAAATCCATGAGGGTATCTGTGGTAATCATTCGGGCGCCCGGTCTCTAGCCCACAAAATACTCCGCACCGGATATTTCTGGCCTACTCTTAATCAGGATGCAACAGACTTCGTGCTCAAATGTGATAAGTGCCAGCGTTTTGCCAACATCCCACATGCTCCTCCTACAGAATTAATCACGCTTTGCAGTCCCTACCCATTCGCCAAATGAGGGATCGACCTAGTCGGCCCATTACCCACTGGTCGAGGCCAAACCAAATTCGCCATTGTCGCCATTGATTACTTCACTAAATGGGTGGAGGCAGAACCCCTTGCCACAATTACCGAGCGGAACACAACCAGATTCATTTGGCAATCGATCGTATGCAGATTTGGCATCCCTCAAGCCATCGTCTCCGACAACGGCAAACAATTCGACAATGCCAAGTTTAGAAAATTCTGTGCAAAGCTTCAAATCCAGCCATGTTTCTCTTCCCCAGGTCATCCCTAAGCCAATGGTCAAGTTAAGGTCACCAACCGTTCTCTTCTGAAGATCATCAAAACCAAGTTAGAAGCTGCTAAGGGACTCTGGGCCTACCGCACTACCGCTCGAATTCCCACTGGGGAGACCCTCTTTCGCTTAACATACCGCGCTGAGGCGGTCATCCTAGTGGAAGTCGGTCTTCTTACCCCAAGGGTTCTACATCCGAATCCAGAACTGACCGAAGAGCTGCGTCGGGCAGACCTAGACCTAATCGAAGAGCTCCGAGAAACCACCGCTGTCAGATGGGCCTTATACCAACAGAAAATGAGAACACACTACAACCGCAAAGTCAGACCGAGGGAATTCGCTGTGGGGGACCTTGTTTTGCGAGAAGTAACTCTTGCCACCAAAAATCCGACTGAGGGCAAACTGGCAGCCAAGTGGGAGGGACCTTACGTTGTGAAAGCCAGACCACGTTCGGGCACTTACCGACTTCAGGACATGGAAGGTCGAGACCTGCCCCATCCGTGAACGCTGAGCATTTGAAGCGCTATTTTCAATAAAAGTTGTATTTTTATATTGTCCAATTGCTGTGTGTTCTTTTTGACAATCTACGCACTTGAATGTTCTCATTTTCTCCTCATGTGGTGTAAACTTATATTCCAACGGGCTACACTTTAACGACAACAAGCTTATATCCCAAATATATGTGTGATCTTTCAAATAACACTTTGATTGTAGCCTCGACTAGACCGAGCATACAAAGCCTCAGCCAGACTGAGCATGACAAGTCTCAGCCAGACTGAGCATAAAAGCCTCGGCCAGACTGAGCATGACAAGTCTCAGCCAGACTGAGCATAAAAGCCTCGGTCAGACTGAGCATGCAAAGCCTCAGCCAGACTGAGCATAAAAGCCTCAGCTAGACTGAGCATAAAAGCCTCCACCAGACCGAGCATGCAAAGCCTCAGCCAAACTGAGCATAAAAGCTTCGGCTAGACCGAGCATGTAAAGCCTCAGCCAGACTGAGCATAAAAGCCTTGGCCAGACTGAGCATGACAAGCCTCAGCCAGACTGAGCATGACAAGCCTCAGCCAGACTGAGCATAAAAGCCTCGGCCAGACCGAGCATGCAAAGCCTCAGCCAGACTAAGCATAAAAGCCTCGGCCAGACCGAGTATACAAAGCCTCAGCCAGACTGAGCATAAAAGCCTCGGCCAGATCGAGCATGCAAAACCTCAGCCAGACTGAGCATGACAAGCCTTGGCCAGACCGAACATACAAAGCCAGACTGAGCATGACACGCCTCAGCCAGACTGAGCACGAAGAGCTCAGCCAGACTGAGTTACTTGTCGCTACTGAATTATTTGAAGAGTCAGTTAATCATAGCTCAACCCAAGCCGAGCACAAATGAGAAGCTCGGTCAAGGCCAGTCATGCAAACTTCACGGTTAAGGCATACTGGCCACACTTAGTCAAAATTCCAGGTTCATGTTCTTACAACATTCTTTACTTAGTCAAATTCCAAACTAATCTTTTATTCATCAACACCCTTACACCGTCATTTAAAAACTTCACTCTTGGGGACCCTTACAAGCCAAACTGACTCCACTTTTGGGTCATGATTTGAAACTTTCAATTTTTAACATTCTTACAAGTTAAACTTCACTTTATATCGAGTTTTCCTCACATTTTGCACTTCACAATGATTTATACACAAGCCTAATACAAGTCACCATTCTCATTCATTTCAGATGCACAAACAAAAGTAATAGCATGAAAACACGACTCAAAATTTTATTTATTCACAAAATTATACATAAGTTTATTACAGTCTATTGTTATCAAAACTCTAAGTACATATTTTCTCCACCCCACTCACCCCTCTTCTTCACTTGAGGTGAGATCTTCCTCTTCAATGCCCTCATCCAGGGGGGTCCGGGCCACGTTGTCTTCCTTAATCCTAACACTGCTAAAGTCTATGTATGGGAACAACCCTTCTACTTTACGCTTGAACATCTTCCATCCGCTGTCCTAGAACTCAGCCATTTTGTGTTTGTAGAAGTCTGACCGCTGGAAGCTCTCGATCACTTCTGCTTCACTCCTGCCCCTAGCGGTCGCCCCCGACGGGCCAGCCCCCCTCTGTCCCCTCTCTTGCCAGGTTACTGGCGATCGCAGCATCAATCGCCATCTGGAAGTCAGGAGACCCTTTGAATTGCTCTACTGCTGCGATGCATAAGTCAGGGTATGCTGCCCTTTCAGACGCTGCTTTGGTTTTTTCTTCCTCCAACTCCTTCTCCAACCTCGCCTTCTCTTCCATTGCCCTAGCACGCTCATCTTCCAGCTCCTTCTGCAGCCCAGCAATCTTCAGGTCTGCTTCGTCCTTTTCTTTGATCTGCTGGGCGCGCAGATTTTCATTGCTGGTCATCACCTCTTCAAATCGCTCGGTGGCGACCGTGCAGGCATTTTGAGCATCCCTCAGTTTCTTCTGCTTGCTAGCCAGCTAGAACTCGAGTGACACTACCTTGCGGCGTTCGTCCTCCAGCTCCAACTTGACCTCTCGCAGCTCAGAGTGGGCATGATCAGCAACATTCTTTTGCACCACCGCCAACACTCCTATCTTTTTCGCCTTCTCAGCCTCCTCCCAACCCCTAGCACACGCACTTCGCGCTGCCTTCTTCCAGCCTGCACTCTCTTTCTTGAAACTTGCAAGTTGGGCCTTCGCCTCCTCTAACTTGGCCTTCACAGCCGCCGCCTTTCTCAGCAGAGCCCCTGCTAAGGTGGTTACCTCCATTTGGGCAGAGCACAACCCCCTTAGCAGCTCAGCCTCAATGAACCTGGCCACTGAGCGCATGGCTGCATCATCTACTACCCCCACAAGGTGATCTGCAGCTGCCCTGGCTGGGCCTTCTTCTCCCTCCAGTCGCCCAGACACCGTGCGAGTATGGTAGATAGTAGTTGTCAGCCTGACCCCCTCTCCTTGGGGCGCAGGACCCCCCTTCGATTGCTGTCCCACTCCCTCTTTAGGACTAGCTGACCCATTCTCCACTCGTACCTTGGGCCCGGCACTCAGGTGCTCTTCTTCCTCCGGCCCCCCTGACCTTCGTCCCCTTGCACTTCTAGGGCAACCACCCTTTCTGGGGTCTCCCCCACTCCTTTCTCCCCTGCCTCCTCTACCATGGGGGTAACCTCCCTGCCAACCCTCACCCTCTTCAACATAGGTGTATCTGAGGCCCCCTCAGGGGCAACCCTCCTCTTCTTTTTCTTCAGAGCCTTCCCCTCCTCGTTTACTCTCTCCTTCACCAGATCAACTAGGGGCAGTCGCGGCTCAAAACTGCCCAAGTCTTTTTCCCCTAGCGACTTGGGGAGCGGTCGAATTCTTTCCCTCACGATCGGTTTTGATGGCAGGCCTAACTGTGTTTCTTTGAACTTTTGGGCTTTGGCAAAAATGGTCCGATTCTCCGCCTCTTGCGGCTTCCTTCTCGCCTCTAGTTCTGCCGGTGCCAGATCTCCACCGGTCGGCTGAGGGCCCAGTCTTGCGGCGAACAAAACGGACGGCTGGACGAGATCGTCCTATTTGACGCCCTCTTTCTCCCTCCATGCCTTCACCTTTTTCACCATCTCCTCCGCTGCGGTCCCCAACTTTAGCTACACAGACTTGGTGGGCACTCTCCACACCGTGCGCACTCCCACTCCCCCGTTCACGGACACGTAGAACCACCGCGACCTATCGTTTCACTTATTGCCCAACGCCTAACCTCCCCCACTGCGAGATCTTGCCACGTGCATGACCACAATCCACTGCCCCTTTTCCACTTCCCTGTCTCTTCCACTTCACTTCAACACGTGCCTCGCCGCCTCTCGAGCCCCGCGCCACACCACTCGGCCACCTTTCGCGGTCGGCCGTCCTCATGGTCGGTCCCTCCCCTCGGCCACCCCTCGCGGTCGGCCGTTCTCATGGTTGCTCCCTCCGCTCGTCCACCCCTCGCGGTCGGCCGTTCTCATGGTCGCTCCCTCCGCTCGTCCACCTTTCGCGGTCGGTCTTCACCCTACCGGTCTCTCACCTCCCTCATTCTCTTCATTATTCCCTTCGTTGGACTAAAGCTACACTTGGGAATGGGGGACTACTGACATAGGTAAGCGCATAAAGATTATAGCCCACCATCTAGGGCCCAATACATATCTCAAATACTAGAGCCCAGCACTGCTGAAGCCCCATGTAGCAATAAGAACCAATGACATCAAGACACATGGCAAGAAAAGGGCAAGCCACATCAGCAGACAAAGATCTGCAAAGTTATTGCCACTGCACCTCGCCATTAATGAGGCCCTCTTACAGCATTTATTGCGATAATCCCTCTCCGTCGGGACAACAAGCCCTCACCCTGAACAAGGTAAGCTACAGCATAGACTTTCGGCCAAGGTGACTGGTCAGAAGAGGCAACGTAATGATTACCAAAGGATATAAGCAGACGTCCAAGACATGTAGAAGGTTAAGCTTTTCTATCTCTATTCCATCTATATACTCCACTTCTCTCTCTAATTTGCTCGTCGGAGGGTTCGCCGGGGGACTCCCCGTTTCCCGTTGAACTCTTGTGCAGGTCTTCATTGGTGGGCTTGACCATTCAGATTCCGATTGGAGAAGCGTGGACCAGTCCGACCCATTCCATCTGGAACCTGTTATATCATAATTGTATCATCATATATAATGATTATTTTTTTTATACAAAATTTCAATAAAATAGTCATACTACGTCATTATTGACATATGATATCACCAACTAATAGTAAAGAAACACATAGAGGATGAATCTCACATGTCAAATGTAACTAACAATTTAATAAATTTCATATCTTCATTGAGTTTAATTATAATTGCATGTTAATAATGATGGATATCACCATTGTATTGAAATTTTCATAAATAATAATATGACTTAATGTAATATATTTATTTTCAATATATATAAAAAAAATATTATTATTCTCATAATTTTAAAAATATCATTGATATTTCAATCTAAATAAAATTTTATAATTTTCTTATTTAAAATTTTTTTCTTTATATTTGCAAAAAAAATAGAAAATAAAAAAATCCAAAACCAGGGGGGCACGTGACCCCCTTGGACCAGGTATGGCTCCGCCACTGCTTATGATTACATCATTATAAGCCAGTTTATAGAAAACATTTTGATGTGTCAAACATTTTCTATTTGTAAATATCCTACATATTAAAAAAAATTAAAAAATGTGTAACTTTTTGATATGAGTTTATGAATTTTGTTTTATGGACATAAATAATTGATGTTTCAATTTAAAAATTAAAAAGTAAAAAAAAATATATATTGGGTTTTTTAGAGATAAAAGAAGCCATCTAATTCTTCTATATACTATCTAAGATGGACTATTTAATCACATGAAAAATAGAAATTATATTTAGAGATTATCCCTATATATTATGCTCTTATATACAACTATAGCTGTAACAAATTAACTATAATATATATGAAAAGTTATATTAAGATTTTATTTTTAATTAATTGAATTATAATTAACAAACTAATAGATAGTTGTAATTGTATAATGAGATAGAAAGAGAATAAAAATAAATAACATACTAATATTTAAATTTTTTAAATTTATCCAATGTTATAGTAAAATATTGAATTCTCAATGAATTTTCACATTTTCTATAAAATAAAATGACAATAAAAATTTGATACCCATTTTTTTGCTTCAATTTTATGATTTTCATTGAAGAAAATAAAATCTGATCAAAATCCCTAACACAGAATGAACATAGATACTTCGATTGCAATCATACCAATAATTCTTCTCTACCTTGCAAACCTGTAAACAAACACATAAACCTCACTAAAATCGAAACCGAAACCGAAACCCAAACCAACAACAGAGAAAGAGAATCACACATGGAAAAAAATAAAATTAAAAAACAAATAAATTTATAGAATGAGAGAATATTATCTCCAACAACTTAGACCTCACCTAACCCAATCCGTTAAAAATTAATTAATTTATTCCATTAAGTGATTTAGAATTTTGATATACATAAGAAAAATAAATAATTAATTACTAAATTATAATTCAAATTTAGATATTATCATATTTTTTTTAGATCCATATCTAAATTCTTATATTTTTATTTTTTGTGTGGTTTCTATCTGGTTTTTTTGTTTTTGTTTTTTTTTTCAATTTATTTAAGATGGAGTTGTGGGGTTCTATTTTTTCGCCTAATTTAATTTATCTATGTTTTATATTTTTTTTTAATTATTATTATTTAGGTAAGTTATGATGTGAGTTAGATATGTGATAGACACGTGAGTTTTATTGATTTAAAATATGATGGTGAGAGATATTTTCAAATTAGATTTGTTTAGATAAACTTTAATGATTTTTAAAATTTAAAATTGGATATTGAGATGCAAAAGAAAAATTTTAATTGAATAAATAAAAATCAAATTTATTAATTTTATCTATTTGTATATCTGATTTTTAGTTTTTGTGTGTGTGTGTGTTATGTTATAATATAATATATAAGATATAGATAGATATTCACAACTTTCATAAAAATATTATCTGACTTTTGGGGAAGAGAGAAGGCAGGCAAGTTCTAATATTTTTTTTTTTTTTGAAATAGGTGAGAGAGATTAGGATTGAGAGATTATGAAATGTTTTTGATATCTTTCCATTTGAAATTCATAAATTAAAGGATAATTATTATTTCTAAAATAATAAAATAAATAAATCAGTTAATAGTTTTTTTTAAATCTATTTTATAAATTGAAAAATTAATAATTTTAGAAAATTAATTAATTTGTCCTATTAAGTAATTTAAAATTTTGATAGGCATGCATCAAAAAATAGATAATTATATTATTAAATCATAATTTAAATTTAGATATTGTTATATCTTTTTGAGATCCACATCTAAATTCTTATCTTCTTTATTTTTGTGTGATTTTTATTTTTTTTCAATTTATTTTAGATGGAGTTATGGTTTTTTTTTTTTTAAAAAAAAAAATTAATTTATCTGTGATTTCTATTTGTTTTTAATTATTACCATTTAAGTAAATTATGATGTGAGTTAAATATGTGATAGATATGTGAGTTTTATTGATTTAAAGTATGATAGTGGGAGATATTTTCAAATCAAATTTGTTTAGGTAGACCTTATAGATTTTTAAAATTTAAAATTGGATATTGAGAGGCAAAAGAAATATTTTAACTGAATAAATAAAAATCTAATTTATTAATTTTATTTGTTTGTATATCTTTTTTTTTTGTTATGTTATAATATAATATATAAGATATAAACAGATACCCACAACTTTTATGAAAAATATTATCTGATTGAGGAGAGAAAAGGAATGTAAGTTTTAATTTTTTTTTTTTGAAAATTGGTGAGAGAGATTATGATGGAGAGATTATGAAATATTTTTGTTATCTTCCCATTATTATTTCTAAAATAATTAAATAAATAAATCAACCAATAAGTTTTTTTAATATATTTTATAAATTGAAAGTTTAATAATTTTATAATGAGAGTTTGGAACTCTTTCAATAATTTTAAAATGAGAGATTGGAACTCTTAGGGGGTCATTAGAAACACCATTTTTCTTATATAATATATAGATATAAATATTTTATTGATACACAAATTATTGTTTTTAGATTTTTTTATAAAAATAATTTAACAATCCCATCACTAATTATAATGTATGCGAGAAGTTGAAAAGAGTGTTGCAGTAACTATGAGATAAATCAAAAAAGGTTTCTGGGTTGGGAGAAGTTAATAAATACTGAGGTTATTTATTTTTTAAATCAAAAAATTAGAAAATTATGATTGAGATATTGGAACTCCCACAAAACTTGTGGGTTAAAAACCTTATTTTCCTTATATAATATGCTAGCATGTCACCCGCGCTATGCACGGGATAAAGTAATATATTATTTATTAAAAATATGATAATTGTATTTAATTTTTTATATTTTTTCTCTCGTATATAAAATTTTATATATAAATTTAAGAGTTTTGTTTCAAATGTTACTTTACTATAATATTTACTCATAAACATAGATTAAAATTATTGTATTGACAATTAACAATTAAAATTATGCTTTGTTATAAAAAAAATAACATAGTTTTAATACTTCACTATTGTATAAGAAAAATATATGATTTTTAAAAAATTATTATATTAGTTTTTGAAAGGGAAATAATTAAAGAAATTTTAAAAACTTAATGAATAAAAAAGAATCATCGTAATAGGTAATTCAAAATATCAACAAAAAAAAGTTAAAAATGAATAAAGACTTTAAATAGATGTGATTACAATTAAAATTAATGTCATATTTATTAATATGTATAATTTTATTTGGATATTATTTATATTTGAACATGCTTATTGAAAACAAAAATAAATAAAAATAAAAATATTAATAATTTTGAGTTTTAAAATATGATTTTGTAGACTTGCTATATTAACTTTTGGAAGGAGTATCTTGGAATTTTTTTACAAAATTTGAATATTAGTCATTGAACAAATCTTATAAGATTTATAAAATGAAATTTATAATAGGAAGAAATTAATGATATTGCAACATATGCATTTTAACAATTTTAAATTTTGAAAAAAAATAGATTAGTACTTCGAACTTCAATTATTGGCCTCGTTTGGTAGAGTTGTGGAAAAGTGGCTATAGATTATAACTTAACAGATTATGACTTATAGCTGTGAATATAAACTGTTAACCTGTTTGGTACAACTGTGGGATTATGGATTTAAGCAGCAGAGCAGTGTTTGTTTAATAAGCTGTAAAATAACTTTTTACTATATAATTGTCCTTTCTGGCCTTATATGATATAAAAATGATTATTTTGTCATTTTTTTTAGTTTTAATTTTTAAAAAGAATATTTCATTAATAAAAGTTAATATAAGTAGTATTAATTAGTATCAGTTAATATAAAAATTGATACATTTGCTAAAAATGTAATGGAAGTATTATTGTCACAATTATTTTCCATTATAAATTAATTAGTATCAATTAATTACTTAATTAGTATCAATTACTACAAAAATTATTAATTAGTATAAATTAATATTAATATTTAATTTTTATTAGTGTCAATTAATATTAATAATCAACAATTGTTATTAATTAATATCAATTAATAATTAATTCATTACAAAAGTATACAATATTAATATTAATAATTAATACCAATTAATATTGATTTTTTAATTAATATTGATTTTTTTCTTTTTCTTCAGAATATACAATTTTTTATTTTTTAATTAATATAAAAATATACAATATGAATTTATTAATAATTAATACCAATTAAGATTACCAATTAATATTTATTTTTCAATTAATATTGATTTTTTTTTCTTTTTCTTCAGAAATATATAATTTTTTATTTTTAAATTAATATTAATATTAATTAATATTAATATTTGGGTATTGACGAGGGCATTTAAGTAATTTTAGCCCCCACACTAGCTGCGCGCTTAAGTAAAAAATTTAAGCACCCCCTGACTACCTTTTGAGATAAGCTGAAAAATAACTTAATTTAAGCTATAAGCTGGTTAACTTAAGCTACACCAAACACAATATTTTAACTGAAATTAAGTTAAAAGTTGAAATAAGTAGTTTATAAGCTCTACCAAACAGGCCTATTGTACAACATTTTTATTTATATAATAATATAAATAAAGATAGGTAATAGATAGATTAAAATTAATTATAAATATAGCTATATTTAAAAGGATATGGTTTTGTATACTTATGTTTTAAATTGTAAAATTTATTTTTTAACTTCCTATATGTAATCATATACATTACATATGATTTTTTCCTAAAAGCATATGAACTCACAGTGGAGTAGAGAGATAAGTACCATAAAAGAATAGAGGAGCTGCACATATTAAAGATAAATAATTAAATAATTGACTAACACCTTTAATAGTTTTGAAAATTTTCTTTAAATTAAAATTTTTTATTTATAACTTTGAAAAACTGTTATATGCCTTTGAAATAATGTTCTATACCAACTGTCAATTAATACATATCATGATATCAAAAAAATATTGAAAGAAAATATTTTTTTAAAAAATAATGATATACAAACATAAAATCAATACAAAAAACTTATTAATAAAGATTTTTTTTAGATCTTTATCTATCACTTTACAGTGAGTGACATTTTTTTTTATTATACAAATGACTATCACGCCATTTTAGTATAAAAATTCTTAGAAAACAATATTAACCAACAAAAAATAGTTATAAACAAAAAACAGATAATGGTTGGTAGAGAGGAGGGAGAAATGACACATAAAATATGAAATACAAAAATAAAAAATGGTCATAGATAAATGGGTAAATTACATTTACCTCCCCTGAGGTTTCTGACAAATACAGGGACTTCCCCTGTGGTTTGAATAATTACAGTAACCTCCCCTGCTTTACCTCACAATATCAAGATTCCCCCTGCTGTCAAAAATCACTAAACGGTGTTACTTTTTCCTTAGGAAATTACCTTATTGCCCTTCCCTTGAAAATATTAAAAAATGTTTTTGGATTGGAGGATAGGTTTGGAGTGTTTGGAACAGTTTTTTTGGATTTATTTTTTTAAAATATTAAAAAACGTTTTAAATTTTTTTTTTAATTTTAAATATATAATTTTTATTTAAAAATTTTATTTCATTTTGTAAATATTTTAATATTTTAAACTCAAAACACAATTTCACACTCAAATCGTAACCAAACACATAACTCAAAACTCAATTCAAAAATTATTTTCAAACCTCATAACCAAACACATAACTCTTTAATAGTTTTGAAAAATTGCTTAAAATTAAAATTTTTTATTTATAACTTTGAAAAACTATTATATGCCTTTGAAATAATGTTCTATACCAACTGTCAATTAATACATATCATGATATCAAAAAAATATTGAAAGAAAATATTTTTTAAAAAAATAATGATATACAAACATAAAATCAATACAAAAAACTTATTAAGAAAGATTTTTTTTAGATCTTTATCTATCACTTTACAGTGAGTGACATGTTTTTTTATTATACAAATGACTATCACGCCATTTTAGTATAAAAATTCTAAGAAAATAATATTAACCAACAAAAAATAGTTATAAACAAAAAACAGATAATGGTTGGTAGAGAGGAGGGAGAAATGACACATAAAATATGAAATACAAAAATAAAAAAATGGTCATAGATAAATTAAAAAAAGAAGAAGAAGAAGAAAACATGGTGTACCTAAAAGATAAAAGAGTCTATTTAAAGAATAGAACAGATTAAATATAAACTAACCTCCAATTTGTCTTATAAAAATAAAGTTAAAAAACAATGAGTTTTATTATTCCATTAATATAATATTTATAGGGTGAGCATGACATGAATGGCTTAGAAAAACTATAATGTATGATGGTTAAGATTTTTGGATAGAAGAAAGAATTGGTTAGAGAAATAGTGCACAAGAATAATTTTTTTCATCTTTTCTTTGGGAAAATTAGTCTAAAATCCCTCTCCTATTTTTAGTAATGGAAAAGATCCACAATATTTTTTTTTTGATGTCTAAGGTCCCTCCCATCTATCACAGAGAAATTTGATATATATCACGCCCTTTGTGTCTCTCTCCCACTTCTCTCTCTTTCGCTCTCTCTCTACAAGTGAAACAAGAACCATAGCAAACCTTATTTCTCTTTCTCAAATCTAATTGATTATACAGATGCAGAAGTTCTACTCTATCGCTGATGTCGCGATCGAGCTTTGACGTGTGGCTGAGAAGAAAGTGAAAAACAGAGAGGAAGGCAAGGATGTGAAGAAGAAGAAGAATAGTAAAGAAAAGAAGAGTCAAAAAGTTTCATCGCCGCTGAAGCTCGATCGCGACATTGGTTTTGTGCTTGAACACTTAGTTTCGGCGAGTATAATTTGTTTTTGCTCATTGGGATTTATAGATTCTACAATTGTTTACTTGCAAAAGTTTGTATTTTGGTTTATATTGTCAATAATTTAAGTACACTGACTGTGTTTTGACTGTATAGCGACCCAAATGTTATTCACTGGTTGGGCAGGGCTTCACTAATTTGTTTGTGTTCCATCGTCGTGGTTTTGTTGGATTGGACTTGTCTGTGCTATTACGCCTCGTTTTCTTTTGTATTTTTGCTTGATCCTTTGTTTAGATTCACATAATATCATTATCGCTATCTCTTTCTTATGAAGAGGAAGATGCTGTCGCAACCTGTCTTAGAGTCCAGGAAAGGCAGAGAGGCCAATTTCTCTGGAGAGGTAATGTTGTGGAAAGGCAAAGAAATTTTTCTAAAGAGTGGGAAGTATATGGAAGGCAGAGAAATTTGAAATTTCTCTAGAGAGTCCATGAAAGGCCAGGGAGGCCAGAGAAATTTAAATTTTCTCTGGAGAGGTAATTTTGTGGGAAGGCCAATGAAGTCAAAGAAATTGTCAAATTTCTCTGGAGTGTTGAGTCCAAGAGAGGTAGGGAGGGCAGAGAAATTTAAAATTTTTCTGGAGATGTAATTTTGTGAAAAGGCAGAGAAATTTCTCTGGGAGAGTGGAAAGTATATGAAAGGCAGAGAAATTTGGAGAAGGGGAGGGCAAAAAAAATTACAGTGGGAAGTTTAGGGAAGGTCAGAGAAATTTTCAAAATTTATCTGGACCAATTTTCTCTGTGACGTGAATTTTCTCTGGATCAACTTGAGGGACCTTAGACATTATAAAAATATAGAATGTCCTTTTTGCTATAAAATCTTAATACTAGGGACCTTAAAAAAAATCCCCCTTTTCTTTTCTAAATTATAAATCATGGAATCATTATAAAAAATAATAAATTATGAGATTTTTCTAAAAAACTATATAGTATAGATAAGCTTAAATTTATTTGGGAATAAAATTGTATTTAACTATGGAATAGAGAGAGAATCCAGATATAAGGTTTAAAGTTTATTTTATATTAAGCTTAATTTTAGGTTTATATAGATTAGACCAGTTTTGAAATATTTGAATAGTATACATTTTAGGGAAAATTAGTCTAAGGTCCCTCTCCCACTTTTAATAATAGAAGAGATCCACAATATTATTTTATGATGTTTAAAGTCCTTCAACCCCAAACTCGTATATCATAGAGAAATATAAGAAGAAACGAAAGGGCTTCAAAAACTGAGTTTGGTCTCTCTCTTCTCCCTTTCTGCTCTCTATCTCTCTCTCTCTCTCTCTCTCTCTCTCTCTCTCTCCTACATCAACCCTAAACCCTAGCTTCTTCCTTTATCCTCGTGAGATTTCTCAGAGCTATTAATCTTTGTTCTTGCTCAAACACGTCCAGACTCTTGAGCACCCTAATCTTTCTCTTCTTGATCAGGGATGGCGACATCGGCCTTCAAATCAACCACAAAGAGAACGCCGATCAACTCTCCATCAAACACCGCCGCAGAATTCGGTTCCTCCACCAAACCTCAGCGCCGCTCAAGGAGTCTCAGTCGCTTCTCCCGGCTCCTTCTGGACCTCCCTAAATTCGCCGACGCTCCGAGAGGAAGATTCGTCAATACAGCTCGAGGCTCAGCGTTTCCCGAAATCAGCCTCGACGATCTTGTAATTGAATTCTTCTCTCTCAATGACTCTCTGGATGAGAGTGACAGCCAGAGAGGCCGATCGTCGAGGCGTTGCTCTGAGATTAGTCCAGCGACTAAGGCGACTGTATCATCGCAAAGGCAAGGGAGATCATCACCAAATCGGATCTCCACCGGACACACGGTTCTGCCGATGATAGCATGCCTTGAATAAAGAATTCATTTGTGAATACTCGGTTCTGCCGATGGTAGCATGCATTGTCTAAAAAAAGCACATAATTCATTTGTGAATACATTTTCTTTTTATGCTTGAAGAACTATTCAACTCAGGTTAAATCATAATTTCTTTTTATGACAGTGTTCATAGTGTTAAATTTCTCTAAATTTGGGCACTTTTCTTTGGATTACCCTTGAATTTTCTCTGAATTTGACAATTTTCTCTGGATCGAATATTATCTAAATTTGACAATTTTCTTTGAACTACCCTTGATTTTTCTCTAGATTACTCTTGAATTTTCTCTGGATTTGGCAATTTTCTTTGGATTACCTTTGAATTTTCTCTGGATTACCCTTGAATTTTCACCGATTACTGCTAAACGGAACTGATAATGACTGATAACTGACTGATAATTGAACTGATTAAAGTACTGAACTGACTGACCAAAATTGAAACTGAATTGACTGAGTATGTACGTTTGAATTGCATTATATCTGTTTGACTGTATGATTATCTGTTCATGCTTATATGTTCAAACTGCTAATTGAAGGCCTTATCGGCGGCCGAATCCAGAATTGATTAGTGTTTTATGATCGTCATAATTAATATGATTTTATGGTATAATTATCTGAAAACTGATTAGGTATGATTAAATTAGATTAAAACAAGTTAATTGCAAAGTTTGCCGTAATTACCAACTTGCCACTAAGTGGGCCACTATATCACACACCTTTGAGCCTTGTATACACTCATACACTTGAATCAAAAACCATTTCCTCAACCCTTTTTCCTTACACTAGCCGACCAAGAGAGGAGATAGGAGAGAATTGAGCTCAACTTGGGAATTGCTTGCTAATTGAGGTGTGGATTGCTAGATTGAACCTCAAGACTAGTAATTAAGGAACCTAGGTATGAATTTCATCCTTTCGGTTTGTCTTTAAGTTGATTCTTGCATGGTTCATGTCATGTTGTTGGAGTTTAGAGCCAAAACATGGTTTAGATGTTGAATTGTAGCTTGATTGTTGCATGCATGTACATATATTGAAGTTTTGAGGTTGTAGTTCATAATACCTCACATGCATGTCCATCTTTTGGTCATACTCCATGAGTTCATCTTGTTTTTGAAGGTTTGAGCTCTTTTGATACAGCATTAAAGCTTTGAAAATGATTTAAGATCATGCATGTCATATTTGAGGATTGTTCTTGGAAAATGGTTTGAAATTGGGTTTGAATGAAACACCCTTGGGCTTTGATTTCTCAAATTGAGCTTTGAATCATGTTATTCTATGTGTTTATAAATGTTTTCCAGAAAATGGGCCCAAGAGGATCGGTTTTGATGCTTTTGAACTTGGTTTTTGGCTTGGAGGTGCAATCTGAAATTTCCAGATTCTGCACTTCCGCTCGAGCGGAGGAAGTGCCGCTCGAGCGTAGAATTCGGGCATCCAGTATCTCTGCACTGTTTTACAGTCCGCTCGAGCGGAGGATTGGGCACTCGAGCGGAGTTAGGTCTTACGCTCGAGCGGGCGTCGAGCGGAGATTTCACCCATCCAGTACTTTCACAGTACGCTCGAGCGGGAAAGTTTACGCTCGAGCGTTTACCTTTGTTGCATTACCGCTCGAGCGGGGAAACCTGAGCTCGAGCGGAACTCTGTTTTCCTGAAAATTCTGAAAAGATGAGGATATCGTTGTAGAACACACCAAGGCAAATTAGGGATTAAGTTATCATCTTTCCCAGCTGTGTAGCTTAGTGTGTGTTCAATCTGTTAACTGTGTAGGGTTGGCGACTAGGGAGTCACGCTCTAGCATACTGTAGCCCAGAACTCTGTGAGTAACAATTGTGTAAAGATATGTTCAACTGATTATCTTTTGAATACTGAACTGAACTGTTTACTGAACTGGATTTTACTGAATGAATGTATGTCCTTTATTTCTGAACTGTACTGTGCATCCTTAGTACCTACGGTTTACTGTATTGTTACTGTTACAGAGATCTCTGTCGGTTCCCTCGTGGAACGACTACTGTTTACTGACTGATGGCCATCATTACTGTTCGGTCTTTCTAGACCTACTGTTACTGTTATGCTAATGGATGTACCACATATGACTGTTTACTGTACTGAACGACTGAAATACTGATTGAATTGAACTGTTTTCATTGCTGTAAGGACATTCATTCTAAACCCCTTTACGCTTTATGTTATTCACTGGGCTTTAGCTCACTGTTTATATATATATGTAGGTGCTCAGCCACCAGATCGGAGCTAGGAGCGTGGGTTAGACTCCAGTTTTGTCAAGCCAGCCTTTGTGCCTCACTGCGAGGTTCCGAGTTGCCATGCTATGGCTTTGGGGTGTTTTGCCTTGTTTTTCCCCCATCTGTCTCCGTACTGTTTGGTTTACTGTATAGACTGTCAGCCACTAACTGTACTGTTATCAAGGGATTAGGTCCCTGTACTATGTGATTGTAAATTCTGTATAGACCGTACTGTTTGTATGTATGAATGCATGAAAAATCTTTTTGGCATACAGACTGTCACAGCTCATTGGACAATGTTTAATTACTGTATTGGTTTCCGCCAGGCCCTGTACTCTGTTTTACTGTATTATTGTTAAGCAGGCCTTCGATAATCTCGGATTACTGACCGGTTACGGTGCTAAACCCATAGGGCCGGGTTTGGGTCGTGACAGTGCTATTATGCCTCGTTTTCTTTTGTATTTTTGCTTGATCCTTTGTTTAGATTCACATAATATCATTATTGCTATCTCTTTCTTATGAAGAGGAAGATGTTGTCGCAACCTGTCTTAGAGTCCAGGAAAGGCAGAGAGGCCAATTTCTCTGTAGAGGTAATGTTGTGGAAAGGCAAAGAAATTTTTCTAAAGAGTGGGAAGTATATGGAAGGCAGAGAAATTTGAAATTTCTCTAGAGAGTCTATGAAAGGCTAGGGAGGCCAGAGAAATTTAAATTTTCTCTGGAGAGGTAATTTTGTGGGAATGCCAATGAAGTCAAAGAAATTGTCAAATTTCTCTGGAGTGTTGAGTCCAAGAGAGGTAGGGAGGGCAGAGAAATTTAAAATTTCTCTAGAGATGTAATTTTGTGAAAAGGCAGAGAAATTTCTCTGGGAGAGTGGAAAGTATATGAAAGGCAGAGAAATTTGGAGAATGGGAGGGCAGAAAAATTTACAGTGGGAAGTTTAGGGAAGGTCAGAGAAATTTTCAAAATTTATCTGGACCAATTTTCTCTGTGACGTGAATTTTCTTTGGATCAACTTGAGGGACCTTAGACATTATTAAAATATTAAATGTCCTTTACGCTATAAAATCTTAATACTAGCGACCTTAAAAAAAATCCCCCTTTTCTTTTCTAAATTATAAATCATGGAATCATTATAAAAAATAATAAATTATGAGATTTTTCTAAAAAATTATATATAGTATAGATATGCTATATATAATTTTGGAAGGTTTAATTTTGTTTAATTATGGAATAGAGAGAGAATCCAGATATGGAATAGAATTGTGTTTAATTATGGAATAGAGAGAGAATCCAGATATAAGGTTTAATTTTTATTTTATATTAAGCTTAATTTTAGGTTTATATAGATTAGACTAGTTTTGAAATATTTGAATAGTATACATTTTAGGGAAAATTAGTTTAAGGTCCCTCTTCCACTTTTAATAATAGAAGAGATCCACAATATTATTTTATGATGTTTAAAGTCCTTCAACCCCAAACTCATATATCACAGAGAAATTTAAGAAGAAACGAAAGGGCTTCAAAAACTGAGTTCGGTCTCTCTCTTCTCCCTTTCTGCTCTCTCTCTCTCTCTCTCTCTCTCTCTTTCTCCTACATCAACCCCAAACCCTAGCTTCTTCCTTCATCCTCGTGAGCTTTCTCAGAGCTATCAATCCTTGTTCTTGCTCAAACACGTCTAGACTCTTGAGCACCCTAATCTTTCTCTTCCTGATCAGCGATGGCGACATCGGCCTTTAAATCAACCACAAAGAGAACGCCGATCAGCTCTCCATCAAACGCCGCCACAGAATCCGGTTCCTCCACCAAACCTCAGCGCCGCTCAAGGAGTCTCAGTCGCTTCTCCCGGCTCCTTCCGGACCACCCTGAATTCGCCGACGCTCCGAGAGGAAGATTCGTCAATACAGCTCGTGGCTCAGCGTTTCCCGAAATCAGCCTCGACGATCTTGTAATCGAATTCTTCTCTCTCAATGACTCCCTGGATGAGAGAGACAGCCAGAGAGGCCGATTGTCGAGGCGTTGCTCTGAGATTAGTCCAGCGACTAAGGCGACTGTATCATCGCAAAGGCGAGGGAGATCATCACCAAATCGGATCTCCACCGGACACACGGTTCTGCCGATGATAGCATGCTTTGAATAAAGAATTCATTTGTGAATACTCGCTTCTGCCGATGGTAGCATGCATTGTCTAAAAAAAGCACATAATTCATTTGTGAATACATTTTCTTTTTATGCTTGAAGAACTATTCAACTCAGGTTAAATCATAATTTCTTTTTATGACAGTGTTGATAGTGTTAAATTTCTCTAAATTTGGGCACTTTTCTTTGGATTACCCTTGAATTTTCTCTGAATTTGGCAATTTTCTCTGGATCGAATATTATCTAAATTTGATAATTTTCTCTGGATTACCCTTGATTTTTCTCTAGATTACTCTTGAATTTTCTCTGGATTTGGCAATTTTCTCTGGATTACCCTTGAATTTTCTCTGGTTTCAATTTTCTTTGATTTTTCTCTAGTTTGAATTTTCGCTGGTAAAGGATTTTGAATTTTCTCTGGTAAATGATTTGAATTTCCCTGGTAAGGACATAGAGTTTGAATTTTCTCTGTTCATGATAGCATTTGTTAAGCACATAGAGTTTCAGATCTTCTTTGCTAAAGGGTGTGTGCATTTTCATATTGCCATCGATCTGGAGAGTTTACTTTGAGAGGAAGCTTGAAATACTTGGCCATGATTGGCTGAGGCTGGTTGTTGGAGACATTGTATTGGCATTTTCATGGGTATTCTTCCTTGTGTACTCTTGGAGGGAAAAGTATGATTAATTTCAGTAGAATTGAAATGTCTCTTTGATTGAAACAAAAACTTAATGTTTAGCTTTGTACTTTTGAAGGCATTTCAATAAAATCGAAATTTCTCTGGAGAGAAATAGAGAATTTCTCTGGGTTGGAGAGAATTTCTCTGGACAGAATTTCTCTAGATCAAATTGAGGGACCTTAGACATTATGAGAATATTAGATGTCCTTTATACTATAAAGTGTAACGACTCCAAAATCCATATCCGAAATTACTTTTATGCCCTTGTGGGTTAACGCATTTTAATTTAATGATATCTGTTTGAATTGAAGCATTATCTGTTGAGTTACGGCTTTAGAATTGAAATTACCGACCTTTACGGGTTCAGAAATCAAAATTGAGTACTTGGGTATGCTAATGGGAATTTTTAGAACTATTTGGGAGAATTAATTAGAAATCTAATTTATCTGATTCGTTAATGCACGTTTGGGTGGTTAACTTGGTACTGCAAATTGAAGGCCTTAAAGGCTTCAAAAACCAGAACAGAGGGTATATTTATGATCAGCACAATTTTTAGAGTCACCTGGGAAGTTTAATTGAAATGTGATTTCGTGCGATTCGTAAAGCCGTGTTTGGCTCTCCCTATTGTGTGAAACTTATGTGTGTGTGTATTTAAATGTATATATATGTGAAAAGAGGAGTTGAACTCATCTCTTAGAGCCTAAAGATATGTAGGGGAGGAGAGAGGATGATACGTGAGAGAGAGGGGGGGAGAGAGAACTTAAAGAGAAGAAATGGAAGAAGACATCAAAGACTTGGCTTGAATTCATCATAGTTATGCAAAAACATGTGATGGAAAAGGTTTAAGGTAAGATTCTCCCTCTTAACACTTGAAGATCATAAGCTAAAGAGTGAGTTCTTGGGTTATCTATGATTGTGTGTATGGGTTATGGTTCTTCAAGAGGCTAAAGAAGAATTCCACCATGAATGTCACGACCCCAAACTGTCCCTAGTAGTTTGGTGCCGTGATGGCCAGTAATCCGAGATTACCGAAGGCCAACTTTCAAAATTCACACACAATCAAAGTATAATTATATGGGGCTCACAAGTGCGGAAGCAATAATCTAAAATACAAGTGGTCCATAAGAGCAGTGAATGGCATACATCTTAATTAAAGTCTTACAACTTGAATACAACAAAATAGAGTACATATTACATCTTAATAAAAGGCTTCTCAATTCGACATAACAAAATACATGAAATACAGGTCAAGAAACATAATCTTCAAAATTGCCGACATCTTCACTGCCGACATAACATGCATACAAAACACACATCTCGACGTAGCCGACTTCTTGCTTGTTACCTACATATATACATAGGGAGGGTGAGCTTGGATACTCAGTGAATGGTACCAGTAATAAAGGGGTTAAATGAATGATACCCGAGATCTTTTCAAAACAATACATATTATATCCTTGTCAAAACCATACATAACATAGCTTAGCTTGGCTTGAAATAAAACATCATTCGAAACTTGGTCTTTCAAAACTTACTTACATACTTAACATACGTCAATCTTAAACATTGGGTGATGACATCCCGGCAAAACAAAAGCATAACCTCGATATCGAGCACACTCGTTCATAGTACGCTGGCGGCCGATATCTTAACAAGGGTGCTACTTAGGCTTAACGTCCCCTAGCACGAAAGGACGGTGCTACCTAGGCTTAAAGTCCCCTAGCACGGAAGGACTATGCTACATAGGCTTAAAGTCTCCTAGCACGGAATGACTATGTTACATAGGCTTAACGTCCCCTAACACGAAAGGATGGTGTTACTTAGGCTTAACGTCCCCTAACACGAAAGGACGGTTCCAAGAATGTCATCCAAAACAAAGCTTATACTTGATACATAAAATAGGGATATCATTCATGCTTAACAAATACTTTTATCAAAACAAGGCAAAGCTTTATCAAAACCTTATAACATAGCTTTATTAAAAATACCACTCGCATAGTTCTTGGGACGTCGGGATCAAGGCGAAGGTCTAAGTCCTACAAACACATGGCAAAGTCTACTGAATGCACTTCTCAAAACAAGTCTTACATACATGCAAATGATCTCGGAAAACATGCTGGAAGTCAAAACACAGTTTTACATGTCGGGAAGACATGCTGGGTACCAACCAGGTCTTTGCCGAGGTCCCACACCTTCTGGCCGAGGTGTGGCTACCTAGGCTTCGGCATGCGGCTACATGCCGAGGTGCGCACAAGACAAACTAAAGGTGTAAGTGATCATGCAAGGTAGGCCAAGGTGAGATACGATGCTTGGCCCAAGTGTGGGGTCTAGGTGAGAGTGAACTCGGCGACTACACTTAGGGAAGTGAGGTCTGGAGATCTGGGTTTCCACCCGTGAAGAACAAGAAGAATATGAACATGAAGATCATGAAGAACATGAATGCTAAAATCATAACTCCTTTATTTACAAAATCTGGGATTTCATGCTATGAGTTCGAAAACATGGACCTGGGTACCCATACTTGAAAATCATGTAGAAACAAACACAAAAATATGGATCTTGGCATGAGCTTTCGGATCAAAACAAGACTTTTCTTGAAGAACACATGAATGCTATTTTCTCTTTCTAAACAGAACTTCAAAGCAATGCGTGGCTTACAAATTATATTCAATCATGCAATGCAATAACATGAACATGAAGAATGACAAGAGCAGATCAAGAATCTAACCTTAGAACACGGATCTAACAGTTCTATCTCTAGGGATCAAGCTTGGAAATCTACTCTCCCTCAAGAACTTCTCTCCCTCTTCTAGAGTCTCTCTCTCCTCTTCAAAACAAAGATATAGAAATGATAGGTTTTCTTTCTCTATCGGCTGACTTAACACTCAACTCGAACACGTAGCAACGGCTGGTTGGTTCTCCTCAAAAAGGTGATAGATTGACAAGACAAGACTATGACAAAGTGTATTTAACAAGCTACTCTGTAAGGCACTCCGGCAAGTGATGACATCGGCTAACAACAAGACTTCGGCAACTAAGGTGGCAATGACCTCAGCTAGGAAGGACAACACTTGACTAAGCTGTGCCACACCTTGGCCTAGATGTGCCACACCTCGGTCTAGGTCATACCACTCCAGGATAAGATCGCTTGGGTGCAAAGGTAACATCTCGGCCTAGATAATACACATCTCGGCCTTGGTGATGAACACCTCGGCCTAGATAATGACATCTCGGCCAACATGTCAAGGCAAAGGTGGAGGTCAAACAAAGTGGTTCCAAGATAAATTCTAGGCTGAAGATGACCTCGGCTTGGAATGATCTAGGCTTAACATAACCTAGGCTTGGCATGACTTTGTCTTAACATCAAGGAAGGAGCAAAGCATGCATACAATACTTAGACAAATCACATAAACACAAAACAAGACAAGATTCATGAATGCAAACTTATCGAGACAAAGTTATGTAAATGAACATGAATATGACTACAACATGAATATGGGTTGTTACAGCAACTTAACATGGCAAAACATATAAATGTATGCAAGTATGATTAGGACATTAATGTGGGTTGTTACAATGAAAGTGAACTTTGGACCCCAAACCATGTCCACCTATATTTTTGTATTTTAGTTCTTAATCTTGTTCTTGTGCTTGGGAATTTGAGTAGTATTTTGGGGTTATGATCTTTGATGGGAGCTAATAATGTGAAATTTATCATGTATTAAAGAGTTTTAGGCTTTGATTTACATGAAATTGAGGTTTGATTTTGAAAGGAGAGGTTCCAAATTATATAACCATTTTCAGACTATCTGATTTTGCCCAGACTGCACGAGCGGCCACGGGTATCGCACGAGTGGAACATGAAGAAAAAAAGAGGTTTTCATTCTGCTCTTTGGGCGCTCGAGCGGCCGGTTTTTCCGCTCGAGCGGATTTGGGCCGCACGAGCGGTCTAATTGGGCGCACATGCGGCCAACCCTGTTTCAGCTTATACCTGGTAACTTCAAACAAACATATCTTTTGTATTCGGACTCCGTTTAGAGTGATTCTTGAGCCTAAAATCAAGCCCCGGAAGTCTAGTTTCCAATGGTGGTGGTCTCACTCCTAAATTCTAAATAAAGAAATAGTTATTCTCAAATTAGGGACGACTGTTCACTTTCTGTTTACCGGTTTGTACCGTTTCTTCATCCAAACCATTTTCCTATCGATTCCTCCTATCTTCTGAGACATGGATTATGACTTATTAAAGACTAATGAGTTTAGTACCGATATGACTAACTGATTAAAGAGTAAAATAAGAAATCGGGTATGTTCTTATAATGCTATGTGCATTGTGTTGTAGGTCCAGACGAGGACATCGTCCCACTGCTGTCAGAAACTTATCACTGTGAGTAATAGTAGTGTAACGATATGTTATGCTTACTTTTGGTGCTTATGATTTAAATATGATCTTTGAGAATGAGATGTACTATTGACATTGTACTCTGATTGAATTAACGGACATAATTGAACAATGGCACTGTTATGGACCTAAGGTCGTTCTGTCTCTGCTAATAAAAGTGGGCCTAAGGCCGTTATGATGTAAATTGTTCTGTCCCTATTAATGCAGTGATACATTTGCCTCCTGTTAATAGTTATTATTAATGTTCTGTTATTCGCAAGACAACTATGTCGACTTGTAATAAACCATGGGAAAATCTTTGTGCACTATTGAGTAATAGTAATGTGGCAGAACGTTTTGCTTACCATTATTAGTTAATACTGACGTTTTGTTATCTGCAAGTTAACTATCTAGATTCATGTTGAACAAATGGAACATATGTGCATTATGGAACAATGATATCTTTGTGTATCTGGAATCATTCTGTTTTGCTAATGATGGGCCCGAGGCCAATCTGTTGATATCTGGGCTTGAGGCCGCTTTGTATAATCTGTTAGGCCTGAGGCCGCTCTGTATATTCTGTTAGGCATGAGGCCGCTCTGCATAATATGTTGGGCCTAAGGCCATTCTGTATTATCTGTGGGCTTAAAGCCGTTCTATATTATCTGTGGGCTTAAAGCCGTTCTGTATCACATATGGGCTTAAAGCCGTTCTGTATCATATCTGGGCTTAAAGCCGTTCTGTATTACACGTGGGCTTGAGGCCGTTTTAAGATATGATTATGAATAAGATCTCTGTATGGTTTGATATGCATATTTACATTTTCTAAGCCTATACCTGTTTAACTCACCTCCTCACATTGCTATTATTCACTGAGCCTTGCTCACTTCGTTTTTATGTATATTTATGTAGGTGAGCCATCAGGGGTTGACACTAGAATTGTATTGAGGTCTACCTGTCTGCCAAGCCGCCTAGGGTACGCCTCCGTGTTGAGGCCTTAATTTTGATTACTGGGAGTTGTGTAATTTTTGAAGTCTTATTTAAGTGTGTGTGAGATCTGCATAATTCTATGATTGTATATGTAACTCTTGGAATGTATTTAAATGCTTAAATTAATTAAGCCATCATGTATGCACAAGCTCGATGAATGTTTTCTTTTATTGTTATTGCTTCCGCTTAAGGCCCCGTATGTGGTTAAATATTTTTCTAAAATTCTGTTTTGAGGCCAATGTACAGGCCGGTCATGAACCAAACTTTTAGGGGTGGGTTTGGGGCGTGACATAAAGTCTTAATACCAAGGATCCTAAAAAAAAAAAACCCTATATTTTATTAAAATATATATATATATATATATATATAATCACACTTAATTGAAAAGTGACATAAAAAATGAATATTATCACACTCAATCAAATTAAGTGTGATTAAAATATAAATCTAATTTTTTTTATCACACTTCCAATAAAAGTGAGATATTTTTTTTTGTCAAAGTGTGATCTTTAACTATTTTTGTAGTAGTGGATTATGAGATTTAGAAAAGAGATAAATATTAGGGGAGAGAGTTTAGAAACTTGTAATTCAATTTTATTTATTTTTTAAATCTATAGTTGCTTTGTTAGCAAATAGCATTATTTTTAAATATCTTTAAAATTACAAAAATTAACAATTTTAGTGTTTTTTTTTTATCTATTGTTATTTTGTTAGCCAATAGTACTATTTTAAAATATTTTTAAAATTAAAAAAATTAGCAATTGTAGTTTTACGGTCTTTTTAATCCATAATGTTTTGTTTTAAAATATATAATTACTTTGTTATGAGATGAGATGAGATTTGTTTGCTTTTTTGTTTTTTTTTTTAATGTATAGTAACTTTATTATGAGATAGGAATTAGGAAAGAGAGAAATATTAGGGGGAGAGATTTTAGGAACTCGAATTCAAAATTTTAAGTGGTTTTTTGTTTTTTTTTTAAAAAAAATCTATAATTACTTTGTTAATCAATAGAATTATTTTTAAATATTTTTAAAATCACAAAAATTAACAATTGTGGAATGAGAATTTGGAACTCTTACAAGCCTTTCCTTTATATAATATATAGATAGATATAGATATTTATATTTGTTTTAGATATTTTTTTTAATATACAAATTATTATTTTTATTATTTTTATAAAAATAATTTAATAATCCCATCACTAACTATAGTATATGAAAGAAGTTGAAAAGGGTGCTGCAATAACTATGAGAGAAGTCAAAAAGGCTTGTGAATTGGAAGAAGTCAATAAATGCTAAGATTATTATTATTTTTAAATCAAAAAATTGAAAAATTAAGATTGAGATATTGGAGTTCTCACAAGGCATGTTGGTTAAAAACTCATTTTTCCTTATATAATACTGGTGTTTCACCCGTGCTATGCACGGGTTGTATTTATAATTATTTGTATATATGTAAATTACGATTTTTAAATATCTTTTTTTTTTGTTTTGTTTTTTTGCACATAGAAAAAAGAAATATAACAAATGTAACATATCTTCAATCAATTATTTTATGTTTGCTTTTAATCAAAATTTAAGAAATAATGTATGGGCAAGATTTATAATTAAATTAAGGAAAAAATTATTCCTAACAACATTTTTTTACTTCTATATAAATATTTTAAAAAATAAACATGAAAGAGGTAGCCAATATAATATTATACATTAAGCAAAAAAATGTGATTAGCAATTACGCTTACATAAATTTATATAGTTTTAATTTCAATTTTTTTTTTTAAAAAAAGAAGTACTTTAAAAGCATTTTATTTAGCTAGTACTAAATAAAATTTTCTTAGCAAAAAGAAAAGTTATAAAATTTTGTTGCAAATTTTCAAATGTCTATTGTTAAATATTATATTCTACTTGTTTGTTTGTTTATTTGCTTGCTTTGGGAGTTTTGATCTTTGATCTTTACTCCACATTTATTGTATTGTTTTATTTATTTTTCTTCTTCTTACTTGATTTTCGCATGATACTTCTTTTCATAGTGCATCTCTGAGTGTATTAGTGAAAATATCATACACTTAAAATGTACAAAATTACAATATATAGAAAAAAAAAAGAAAAAAAAAAGTAAGTAATTGCCCAAAACTAAAACTACTTTAAGAAAAAATAAAAAATAAAAACAAAAATGAAATTGTTTGAAATAGAAAATGATTTACTTATTTATTATTAATTTTTAAAAATAAACTTTTACAGAGAACAAAGAAAACTATATAAAAAAAAGTACAGAAACCAAACATAAAATATAATACAAAAAATAAATGAATTATAGGATTTTCAAGAAGTGAGACTCACAAATAAATTTTGTAAAATCTTGTCTATTCGTGTACTTTTTGTGTATATTTTTTGTATTTTTAATCTCGAAAATGACATTGAAATAGTCTACACTTATTGCATTAGGTCCATCTAATAGCGTTAACAAACACAGATATAATAAATTTCATAACACAAAACACAAACAATTGTGAGACAAAATATCTAAAAAAAAATAAAAGTAACGTCCAATGATGATGTAAAAGCACACCTGACGTTTTAATTGGAGGTATAACCAGATAAATCGCCATAGAAAAGGAAAACAATCTTTATTTTTCATCACAACAATTAAATATCTCAATATATTATTTTAATGTCACTCACTCTTCCACACATCCAATTCTCTATCAATATTAAAATGAATGCATGAGCCAAAAAAAAAAAAAAAAAAACATTTGAGAAGACAAAGAGATGTGATTTGAGATTTTTCAATTGCTAAATTCTATTAATTAATAGTTATTAGGCTTCAATGGTCAGACTTCTAATATTTATTATCCATTAAAGTTGAGTTCTGTGATTTCATTTATATTCACTTGATAATTTGAGAGTGGACACGTGTCTAGCTTTTACACAAGCACTTGGCACATTTTTTGAGCATGATTAATGAAATGCTCAGTATAATTTTTTTTCTATTTTTTTCGCAATTGCAACCCGTTATTTTTTAATAAGAATTTATATTTGTTTTAGATATTTTTTTAATATACAAATTATTTTTTTTATAAAAATAATTTAATAATCTCATCACTAAACATAGCATATGGGAAAAGTTGAAAAGGGTGTGGCAGTAGGTATGGGAGAAGTCAAAAATGCTTGAGAAATTTAGCCAAAACCCTTTCATTGGACCATTGTTTAGTGAAAATGACAGCCCGATTTATTTTACTTCATAAAGCCAAAAATCAGAACAAACGGAGATGGTTAGGCGGTCCCGAACCGAGGCACACGGCCTGACGGCTCCGAAAATCGGGAACCGGGCCCCGAAATGGGCAAAATGGCCTACGGCCACCAAATGTAGCCCACGGCCACTGAGAGATGATCTACGGGACCTCTCCCTTCCCTCAAGAAAAGAAACAAAGAAAACCGAGCCTGGTTCGCAAACCGAGGCAAAGCACAAAAGAGGGTTCGGAAGTCCGAAGGCAGGGCTCACGGCCGCGACTCTAAAACTTCTGAACGAGCACATTATGCAACATCACCAAGTGCTCAATCAGTGATGTCTGAGTCTTAAGGTCGGTCAAAAATGGGGTGTCTACACATACCGGCTGCAAACCAACGGAGCGGTCGAGGCCGCCAACAAGAATATCAAACACATACTGTAGAAGATGGTGGAAACCTATCGGGATTGGCCAAATAAGTTGCCCTTTGCTCTGTGGGGCTACCGGACTTCAATTGGAACTTCTACCGGAGCAACTCCGTATTCATTGGTTTATGGGATGGAGGCCGTTCTACCTATCGAGATTGAAGTTCCGTCATTGCGAGTGTTGGCTGAGTGTCAAATAGACGAAGCAGATTTTTTTTTCCTGAACTACGTAAGGCTTGATTCCCATCTTTGGGATACGTAGGCAACTTCATCCTGAAGTTCAGCCAAAAACTTTTCCCCGATCAATTTTGTCCATTTGATCATCTCAGTCATCTTTGTCTATCAGCATTTGAGGGCTTCCATTGGAATCTCCGGTGCAGTGCTATTCAGACTGGGGGTAACTTTCCGTTGCCATACGGTGTCGCGGTATTATTCAGACTAGGGGCAACTTTCCAGTTGCAAGGATCTGGGGTTGTGCATCTCAGTGACAGATCTTAGGCTTGTCCAGTTCTGATCCATATCGAAAATGGTTTTGAAAAGTTTCAATAAAAGTTGACTTTGTTCAAATTAATCCCTTTACAACTAAGACCATTTTTGGACCAAAGCGGAAAATTTTCAGTACCACAACCTTCAATTTCATTGATTTCAAAATAGAGTTCTCCTACTCTTGCATACAATCGAAGTTGTTTTTTATTACATTCATAAAGAAAACTTGAAAGTACTAATAAAGCAATAAATCTGGGGCATAGTCAAGTCAAGTATCCCTGCGCCCCCTCCCAGAGCTGGTCGAAGCCTCTGATGCCAAGCTGGGCCCGACCTGTGCCTCCTCATTAAGCCAGTCCCAACACTCGTCAGACAAAGTGCAACTGAAAGTGGGAGCAAGGGCCAGGAGCTCTCTAGTCCTCCATGCTGTGGCATATCGGGCAAGCTGTGCACCTCGGACCGGGAAAGCAGCCGGGTACTCAATACCCTCTGGCGGGCAAATCTGATCATGACCGAACTGGCGCAGGAACCGGAACGGAAAGTAGAACACACAGTGGGTCAGACCAATCAACTGGATCCCGATCAGCCGGGACATGCTATAGCTCATTGTCGGGAGATTGAGCCAAGGAAAACGCCAAGCAATGCGACCTGCAGACAAATTGCACATCCAATCAAACCACCACCTTTCATCAGGGGCATCGACTAGGCGCTGTCGAAAGAAATAGCCTCGAGCGGAGTAGGCTGGGCAAGAGTCCACAACCTGCAATTTGTCCATCAACCATACCTGGGGAAGGATGAAAAATGAGAGAATAAAGAATAGAGAGATGTACGGTGAGAGAAAATTGAGAAAAGGGTTTTTGTGAGAAAAACCGAGCTTGAGGGCCGAGTGATGTGAGCAAATACATATGTAAGATTGGGCGGGAAACATTACCTGTAGCAGCAGTGGACTCCCAGCAAATCTAGTCGTCTCCCGGCGATAGATAGCATCCAAACCCATCAGCGTCTCGGCCAAGGTCATGGCAATGCAGCTCTTTCCTTCTTTCAAGCCTTGAGCAACTTCAATCAGACGAATGCTAAATCCGCCAAAGCCTGGGGAAAGCAGAAAGTGAGACAGCAGGCACAAGCAAAGGGCGTGTTGCCGGAAACCTTGCCAATAATGGTTGCTGCGGTCACCAGCGTCAGAAAAGCGATGAATCAAACCGAGGATATCCAGTTCCCCATTACATATCAGAGACCGAGCGTCATGCGCGGTGAGTCCACACATCCGCCCTAAGGCTTGGGCGTGGCCAAAGTGGATCTGGGGCAAGATCTCTTCATGACATTCAGATTCCATCAAAACTCAAAAATCTTCAAAAGTTGGACATACCTCTTGCCCGCCAAAGCTAAAGACATGCGTCACCGGGTTCCAAAACCTCGCCGCGGCATGGAGGAAAGGAAGGTGCAGCGGAGTGCGACTCAGCGCGAACAGTGCATTCAAGCCGAAACCCCAGAAGTTCAACTTTTTCGAACCATCTAGAGAAGCGATCCAAGCTGTGAGATTTTCAACGAGAAACGCCTCCATTTTTGTGCAAAACTAAGATGAATTGAATGAACCACGGAGCTAAGGCTTTTAAAGAGGAAAAGACACTATTCGGGGGACAAGTGTCAAAAATTTGACGGTTGCTGAGCTGAGTGGCCGGCCGGCCACCTTTTCTGGCGGGCCGGCCATTTCTTCTTTCAAAACCTGGCCGGTGGCCTCCCCTTTGCAATAAATCTGGCCAGCCGACCCCCAAAAGTAGCCGGCCATGCTCCAATGTGTGTTTTTTAGCCCTGTTTTACACTCCAAGAGAAAGTTTCAAGCATTACCATGCAACGGGTGTGTCGAAGGCCTCTATTTCCTTCTGTTTCGGATGCATTCCGTTGCCCAGATCGTCCGAAGTACACTTTGTTTTGTTAAGTTTTATTTATCGAGTTGTTGTTTTGTTTATCGAGTTGTCGTTTTGCTTATCGAGTTGTTTATCGAGCTGTCGTGTTTCGTGTTTTTGAGTTGTTGCTTTTGTTTAAGCAATTTTTGTTTGAGTCTTGTTTATTGAGTTGTCAACATTATTGTGTTTTGCTTATCGAGTTGTAAACTTGCTAAGGTTTTGTTATATCCTAGAAAGTTAAGTTATCGCGTCGGTTCACTACTTGACTGGGCAAAATGCACAATGCACATTTCCATTCAATCTCATTATGGTGCAAAATGATGCGATATGATGCTAAGAGTTTAAAATACAACACTTTTTTCAAAAGCTGTCTCATTCCATCATGCCTCGCTTGTTACAACATTTTACAGGCTAAGGCACAAGTTTTACAAAGAATAAAACTGCCCAATAATGTACAATGTGCTACAACTACTAGCAAAAAGATAAATAAAACAGGAAACAGCCGCATCTGTGCTCTCAAGAGCAGGAATAAGAGGCCCTCTTCGCCCTCTTCTGCGGAATAGACTCTCCGCCACCATCGCCATCATCATCATCTGAATTGGCGTCATCATCCTCAGGATCCCCCTCAGCCTCGTCTCCCCTCCCGGAACCAAGACCGGAGCCGTCCTCTTTGTCAGCAGATGTCTCCGACTGACGATTTGCAGCCTCCTCCTCCTCATCCTCACCAGGCTCCTCCTCTACAATGTGTGCTTTGCGTCTACGAGACGACCCCCCCTCTAGCTCCTCGAAAAGGCCTGAATGGCCCAGCTCAACGAAAAGGCCCAGATGGCCCAGCTCCTCAAAAAGGCCCGGATGGTCCACCTCCCCGAGAAGGCCCAGGTGGCCCGGCCTGCGGCTGAGCATATACCGGGGGCATCTGAGAATAAAAAGTTCAATTTAAATACATCAGTCCAAATATGTACATCAGATGCAGATACAAGAAAACTACATGATGTGGGTACATGTAAACACAGTGTAAAAGTGAGGTGTGTGTCAGATGTGCTCTACACAAGTAGCCTATCAATGCAGTAGAAATCAGCATATCATTAGAAGTATGATAAATGCCAGAAAACTAAAGGGTACCTGGAAGCCCATGATGGACAACTGCGCCTCCCTCCGCAGGACCATCCCCTCAAGTGAGGCTACCATCTCGAGCACCTGATCCATATACTCAACAGGGGGCTGCAGATGCAAAGGCAAGGGTATCAGTACAAGAATGAGCGTCCAAGTATCTGAGTAATGAATCAAAGTCGTAAAACATATTGGTGGTGAGTCGGGGTCTCTGACATAACGATGGCCGGGCATCGGAGGCTCTAGCGGGATCGGAATCAGAGAGGTAGTCCCATATTGCCACCCCATCAACTCGGTCGGTATGTCCGGCCACCCAGGATGAGGATAAGTCAGAGGAATCGGGGGAACCAATCCACCCCCACGTCTAGATGTACCAGCCCTGCTGGTGGAAGGGGTGTCTGCAGCCCAAGCCCGGGCCTGGCTCGAAGATGGCATGTCAGCAGGCCTCATCGTCGGAGTACGAACTCCCGTCAATGGAGGCATCAGGTATATGTGACGGTAAGTAGCGTAATCCCCCTTCTCAAGATGTAGCAAAGCATCAGTACCCAACATAGCACTAATAACATCCCGGGAAGAGAGCCTATCAGCAATCCGCATATCGACTGGGGATGCTGAGGGAGGGTCCTGAGAAGTGTACCCCCAGACCTGACGCAAGAAGCGGTCCCCCAAAAACCAGGCCCTACCAACTGGCCTTTCGAACAGGATCCTGTACCGGGAGGCACCCCACCCTCCAGCAAACTGGAATCGGAGACCTTCACCTAAAGGCTCCCAGGGCTGCCATGTAATCTACGAATAACAGACGCATAAACCAAGCAGAAATAAAAAATGTACAAGACAAATCAAAGATGAAAACAGAAAGAACTAAGAGTTCTGAAATACTTCCGTCGACCGCACCGTGTCGAAATACTACCGCAGATAAAGAAGAGACTCCCGAGGTCTTGGTCGGTGCTGGCCTTCAAATACAAGTGAGTACGGGGTCACGAGAGGTCCCTCTACCACCAACTCCGGGGCCAATGTCGGGAAATACACATAGACCCACAACTGTGGAAAACAAAGCAGAATACGAAGTGCTGAGGGCAAAGTGCACGATACAGAGTATAAAGTGCGCTGTGTGTGCAACGCGCAAGTAATAAGGAGCAGAAATGTAAATCAAGAGGGCAGAAAGTACCTCCCAGGCTCTCCAATAGCCGCCAAGTAAGTCCCCCCGTCCGCGGGAGGTCGCACTCATGTAGCAATAAAGGGTAGCCAAGACGGCGCCACCCCAGTCATACCGTCTGACCTGTGACAGGTCCACCAAAGCACTCAACAGATAAAGCCCAACAGTGTTCCCCCTGTCAGCAAACAAAGTGGTCCCGAAGAGGAACATCAGAAAGCCGCGGGCATACTGTGCTACCTCCTCAAGAGTCCCGGGCTCTATCTCCACCCGCCAGAAATGGGAAGAGAACCAGGTGTATCGGACTCTCCCCGAAGGTCTATCAACAGGCGGGCGAACCCCCAGCAAATATATCTAAGCAGCCTCCCATTGGCCCATGTCCTCGTCGTAAGGGATGGGCTAACCTCCCACGTCAAGGCCAGTCAGTACGGCAAAGTCAAACGGGGTCATAGTCAAGTCCCCCGTGGCAGAAAAATGGAAGGAGTTGGTGGTGTCCCACCATCTCTCCACCAAGGTAGCCATCAACGTCCTCCTGGCAGGACAACAAGATAGCCTAGTACAGAAGGGCCCAAACCCCGCCAAGTCAACCAAATCCCGAACAGCCTCCGGGAGCTCGGCGTACCAATCTCTCGTCACGGTAGAGCCATATCCCCGCACAGTGCGAGAAGTCACCTGCATTCAGAATGAATACATGTTTCAGCATAAAATGAATAAGCTGCGTGCAAATAAAATGAATAGGCTGCGTGCAAAGTAAAGTAAGTGAGCCGCGTGTCCAGAATCAGTGTGTGTGCTGCGTGTTCACCTTCAATTTGGGCTGTGTGTTCAGAAAATCAGTGTTTGGGCTGCGTGTTCAACTCTCAATCAGTGTGTACTGCGTGTTCACCTTCAATTTAGGCTGTGTGTTCAGAAAATCAGTGTTTGGGCTGTGTGTTCAACTCTCAATTAGTATGTGTGCTGCGTGTTCACCTTCAATTTGGGCTGTGTGTTAAAAAAATCAGTGTTTGGGCTGCGTGTTCAACTCTCAATCAGTGTGTGCTGCGTGTTCACCTTCAATTTGGGCCGTGTGTTCAGAAAATCAGTGTTTGGGCTGCGTGTTCAACTCTCAATCAGTGTGTGCTGCGTGTTCACCTTCAATTCGGACTATGTATTCAGAAAATCAGTGTGTGGGCTGCGTGTTCAACCCTCAACTGATGTGTGTCGTGTGTTCACAATCAATTTATGGGCTGAGTGTTCAGGAATTCAAGCGATTGAACCGTGTGTTCAGAGTGCAAACAAAATGCATGAAAAATTCATAATATGTTACAGAAAAGGTAAGAATGAAGTAAATACCTCTCATGCCTCATGGGAGAGGTGATACTCTGGCTCCCGCAGAAGGAGATCCTCAGGTGCTCACTCGTCGAAATCGGTGTAGTGATAGAAAACAGCCCGTGGAAGAATATGTGCCGGCGGGTCGTACCTCTCGGGTATGAAAGGTCGAACCCCCGGAGGCAGAGCCATGATATCGGGATCACCTCCGGCGTCCAAAGGACCTCCACCGTGGGGGAAATGACCAGACTTTTCAGAAAATCTGCAAAAGGGGCAAAAATGAGTCAAAATTGGAAAAAGTCAACAAAAGTCAACTCTCGGGAAATGAAAAAGTCAACAAAAGTCAACTCCTGAGAAAATCTTCCAAATATTGAGACAAACTCACCTCAAGTGGCGAAAATGAGAAAAAAAGTCCCGAAATCAAAATTTAATCGGTTCAAAGTGTTTAAAACTGAAAGATTTCGCGAAAACAACTTGCGTGAGATGTTGGAAAACGCATATAGAGCACAGATCTGAGGAAGAAAATGGTTTGGGAAGCTAGAGGAGATGATTTCGGGGCTACACTTGTGAGCACGAAGTGTTTGGATGAGTGTATTTAAAGAAAAGAGGCTGAAAAGACAAAATTGCCCCGAATCTGGGCTAGATGGCCGACCGGCCACATTTTCTGGCAGGCCGGCCATTTCCTTTTCAAAAACTGGCCGGTGGCCTCCCTCTCCCAATAAAGATGGCCGGTGGTGTTCCCCACATGCCCCCTAAGGTCCCTGCAAATTTTGGGGAGGATTGGAGTTCCCGGGACCTGAAAAAGTATAAGAGAAGTGCACTTTCTGTCGCGAAATCGCTCCGCCGGAACCTCAGCTTCAACTTCCGATGCGTGCCTCATCATTACTCATCGAAAGCGAGATACATCCTTTTGAACATGTTGTAACCTCTCCGGGAGGTGAACCGGAGGCCGCGATCGAGTCACCCTCGCCGAAACGCGCATTTCCTTGCTCATTGTTTTGTGACAAACATATATCGTGGTTTACGCTTGTTCTGCGTTATCATACACATACTTGCATTGTTATGCACGTCTCTTTGATATCACCGAGCCTCCGTGCTTAAACTCGCGTTGTCACGAGCGTTTCTTCCCACATTGCGATGCACTTTTCCATCAACACCGCGATCGTCTGCATTCGATATCACATTGAACATATGTTGTTAGATATGTTGTGCTTGTTGAGTTTCTTTATTTTGCAGGCACGATATTGTATGTACAGTTCATTTGAAGCTAGTGCGACCAGACGAATCGCGCAGGTATCGTATCTTCTCCGTGTGAGACGCGACGAGAATTGAATAGTTCTCTGCATTCCTAACTGCATGAACTATAGTTGTTGCTTTGCATTCTTGCTTAAAACTGTTGCATCTATTTGCGAATACTTGCCTCATTACAACTTGCTACATTTGCATGATCATGTGCTACCTTCAGCTTCTTGCATTGTCGGTTGCATTTTGCCCCTGCCTGCGGGCACATCTCTGTTTGTCTTGCCTGTTTGTCTAAGTCTTCGGCCTTGTCAAAAATGGGTCGTCTCTGGGCTTTGACATTCACTCCCGTCACTTATGACTTCCGAGTTCTGTCAAAGAGGGGCAACTGTAGACACCCCATTTTTGACTGACCTTAAGACTCAGACGTCACCAATTGAGCGCTTGGTGATGTTTCATATCGTGCTCGTTCAGAGGTTTCAGAGTCTCGGCTGCGAGCCTTGCCTCCGGACTCCCGGACTCTTTCATGCTTTGCCTCGGTTTGCGGACCAGGCTCTATTTTCTCTATTTTCTCTTCCTGAAGGGAGGGAGAGGTCTCGTAGATCATCTCTCAGTGGCCGTAGGCTACGTTTCGTGGTCGTAGGCCATTTTGCCTGTTTGGAGTCTGGTTTCCGGTTTTTCGGAGCCGTTGGCCGTGTGCCTCAGTTCGGGACCGTTTAACCACCTTCGTTTGCTCCGGTTTTTGGCATGCATCTTATTTACTCCCTTTTGAGGGACACTGTGGCTTGAGAGACCAACTTCGTGGTCGAACACCACTTCCGGTGCCTAACAGTCAGTTTTCAAGGCCTCGGACTGCACGTTTTGACCCCCGAACGTTCATTTTGCATCGGTTTGAGCTCATTTTTGGCAGGGACCTCTGTTTCATTGTTAGGAAGGTCGTAGAAGGGTAGGAGGCCAGCAATTGTTCTGACAACCAGTTTTATTCCTCCGTCGCCCTCCGTCGCCCATTTTTTCTCACTTGAGAGCCAATGTTGACCACCCTAAGGCCACTTTTTCTTGCCCCAAACCACATATTTGTGTTGTACACACCTGGGAGGCCACCAATATCACATGGCCGGCCAGTAATTATGTGTGACCCTTTTGAACCCCTCCTAAACTGGCCTTTTCTCTCTCCTGGTTCATTCTCTCCAGTTTTTGACCATATGGTTGTGTTGTGCACACATGAGAGGCCCTCTTTTTAGCATGGCTGGCCATTAATATTCATTGACCCTTTTGACCCTTGGCCGACCGGCCATGGGGAAGGTCGACCGGCCACCTAAACCCTAGGAAACCGGCCGGCCATGATCCTCTCTCCAGGTATTTTACAGAAGTGTATTCTGTTTCCCCCCAGATTGTGTATCCGGGGGGGCCAACTTTTGGGGGGAAACTTGAATTTCATTCCCCCCCCTTTTTCCCCCCCTCTTTCCCCCCCTCTTTTGCCTATATAACAGCACCTCCAGCTCCCATCTGAAGGGTTACAAAATTTGCTTTGAGGCTCCCACATTGTATCTCTCTCTCTCTCTCTACACTCCAATCCTCAAAATCTCCCAAACCCTATACCATTTCTACACCACCACTTAGCACTATACCACCACCATCCATTCCAGCCACTTGGAGCTGTTTTTCAGAGGCAAGGAGCACCTTTTCTCAAGCCAAGAGGCTGTTGAAGTTTGGTCTACAAGGGTGAGAAATACTTTCCCTCTTTTTGAGCTTCTTTTGCATGCTTTCTAAGCCATACTTGCTTCCATTTTTGGGCTCCAACCCTAACTAAAAATAGTCATGTTTTGATGTATTTTTCATGTTTGTTTTAGGGTCCTTCCATGTTTAAGGTCTCTAGCTACCACTTGCTTCTTTACCTCTCTTGTATGCCTCTTTCTTGCAAAGTATTTTAGGCCTATTTTTAAACTGTTTTGAGCTTGGTTTTAAACTGTAAAGTGGCTTATTTTGAGCCCTTCTTGTTGAAGAGATCTTCAATTTTTGAGGCTTCCTTTTGTCACTTGCCTCTTTATCCCTCTTTTGGCCTTATTTTTTGCATGTTTTTTTAGTCCCTTGTGCTTGTATTTTTGGGCTCTGGTCCGAACTGTAAATAGCCTTATTTTGACCCCCTCTTCATGTTTGATCAAGGGACCTTTGCTGTTTGGAGCCCCCTTTTTGCTCTTTGTGTTTAAACCTCTTTTTAGGCCTCATTTTGCATAGTATTTTAAGCTTGCATGTGCACTGTTTTGGGTTTGGTCACTAACTATAAAACACCATATTTTGGATCCCTCTTCAACTTTGTTGAAGGACCCTCCTCTGTTTGAGGCCAGAAACCATCACTTGCTTCTTTGTCTCCCTTTTGGCCCATTTCTTGCACAATAGTTTAGTCATACTTGTGTTTGTTTTTGTGGCTTGTTGTAAACTATAAAGTGCTTCATTTTGAGCCCCTCTTCAACTTTGTTGAAGGGATCTTGGCCATTTAGGGCCAGAAGATGCTACTTGCTTCACTATCTCTCTTTTGGGGCCATTTTTGCATGTTAACTTAGCCCTATTTGTGTTCACCTTTTGGCCTTGCTCAAAACTGTAAATATGCTTGTTTTGGGACTATCTTGATTCTTTCTTCACACTTTGTTTTCAAATAATGCATGCTTTGCATAGCCATAGGTCATTCCATGTACCTAATTTCATGTTTCGGGTCTCATTTCATGCATCGGGTGCCATGTTTCCATGTTTCGGGATCATTTTGCATCACATTTCAGTGCTGAAACTTGCATGTTTGTATGCCATATTTCGTGCCTTGCCATGCTTTGTTAGAGTGGCATTTGTGCCTTAGGTTCGGTCCTCGGTTTGCGTGCACGTGTGCACACATCTCGAGTGTCTCATTTTCATCTAATGGCTATTGATGTGAGTGTCGCTGAGGTCCACTCATGTTAGTGTAAGTCTATTGTGCATTGTGTATGCCATTTCATTTCATAGCATTGCGTATGCTAGGTTGTATGTTAGAGCATTGTGTATGCCATGTTACCTCGTGCATCGTGTATGCCATTTCATAGCATTGTGCATGTTAAGTTGTATCTTAGTTGCATTCATGCATGTCATGCATATTGCATTGTGCTTGGGATAGGGGTTAGCCCGAGCATGGGAAACGAGGGACGTTTCGTACTTCGAGTGACGGAACGTGTCTCAATTCCCAGTCACCGACACTCCGGATTATCCATGACGGAGTTTTGGTTTTGTTGTATTTATATGTGGATTCATTTCATATTGAGTCGTGCAATTCGACTCCTTGGCCATCATGCATCGATATGCGTGATTGGTAGCACGAGGATCGAGGACTACACTCCCTAAAGAGTAGTCAAGCACACATATGTGAAAATACTTTGCCATGCCCCTTTCTTGCTCTCTGTTACAGCAAATCAAGAGTCAGCAGCCTTCCGGAGCTTGGCACGCATTCCAAGAAAAATTGTAAACAGAGGCTAATTGGGGCATCGCAGTGGATTTCCGCACAAAGTAACCCGGACATGTATCATTCATCATCCGAAGCAACGTCGAGGCAGTCCCTAGCTTGCATGCTAGTTTACAGCTTACCTAGTTTAATTTGTTAATTAATTAGGATTTTGTAATTATTTGGACTGTAATATTCATTCGGGACTGTATATTATTTATTCGGACTGTGTGTGTGTGTGTGTGTGTGTGTGTGTGTGTGTGTGTGTGTGTGTGTGTGTGTGTGTGTGTGTGTGTGTGTGTGTGTGTGTGTGTGTGTGTGTGTGTGTGTGTGTGTGTGTGTGTGTGTGTGTGTGTGTGTGTGTGTGTGTGTGTGTGTGTGTGTGTGTGTGTGTGTGTGTGTGTGTGTGTGTGTGTGTGTGTGTGTGTGTGTGTGTGTGTGTGTGTGTGTGTGTGTGTGTGTGTGTGTGTGTGTGTGTGTGTGTGTGTGTGTGTGTGTGTGTGTGTGTGTGTGTGTGTGTGTGTGTGTGTGTGTGTGTGTGTGTGTGTGTGTGTGTGTGTGTGTGTGTGTGTGTGTGTGTGTGTGTGTGTGTGTGTGTGTGTGTGTGTGTGTGTGTGTGTGTGTGTGTGTGTGTGTGTGTGTGTGTGTGTGTGTGTGTGTGTGTGTGTGTGTGTGTGTGTGTGTGTGTGTGTGTGTGTGTGTGTGTGTGTGTGTGTGTGTGTGTGTGTGTGTGTGTGTGTGTGTGTGTGTGTGTGTGTGTGTGTGTGTGTGTGTGTGTGTGTGTGTGTGTGTGTGTGTGTGTGTGTGTGTGTGTGTGTGTGTGTGTGTGTGTGTGTGTGTGTGTGTGTGTGTGTGTGTGTGTGTGTGTGTGTGTGTGTGTGTGTGTGTGTGTGTGTGTGTGTGTGTGTGTGTGTGTGTGTGTGTGTGTGTGTGTGTGTGTGTGTGTGTGTGTGTGTGTGTGTGTGTGTGTGTGTGTGTGTGTGTGTGTGTGTGTGTGTGTGTGTGTGTGTGTGTGTGTGTGTGTGTGTGTGTGTGTGTGTGTGTGTGTGTGTGTGTGTGTGTGTGTGTGTGTGTGTGTGTGTGTGTGTGTGTGTGTGTGTGTGTGTGTGTGTGTGTGTGTGTGTGTGTGTGTGTGTGTGTGTGTGTGTGTGTGTGTGTGTGTGTGTGTGTGTGTGTGTGTGTGTGTGTGTGTGTGTGTGTGTGTGTGTGTGTGTGTGTGTGTGTGTGTGTGTGTGTGTGTGTGTGTGTGTGTGTGTGTGTGTGTGTGTGTGTGTGTGTGTGTGTGTGTGTGTGTGTGTGTGTGTGTGTGTGTGTGTGTGTGTGTGTGTGTGTGTGTGTGTGTGTGTGTGTGTGTGTGTGTGTGTGTGTGTGTGTGTGTGTGTGTGTGTGTGTGTGTGTGTGTGTGTGTGTGTGTGTGTGTGTGTGTGTGTGTGTGTGTGTGTGTGTGTGTGTGTGTGTGTGTGTGTGTGTGTGTGTGTGTGTGTGTGTGTGTGTGTGTGTGTGTGTGTGTGTGTGTGTGTGTGTGTGTGTGTGTGTGTGTGTGTGTGTGTGTGTGTGTGTGTGTGTGTGTGTGTGTGTGTGTGTGTGTGTGTGTGTGTGTGTGTGTGTGTGTGTGTGTGTGTGTGTGTGTGTGTGTGTGTGTGTGTGTGTGTGTGTGTGTGTGTGTGTGTGTGTGTGTGTGTGTGTGTGTGTGTGTGTGTGTGTGTGTGTGTGTGTGTGTGTGTGTGTGTGTGTGTGTGTGTGTGTGTGTGTGTGTGTGTGTGTGTGTGTGTGTGTGTGTGTGTGTGTGTGTGTGTGTGTGTGTGTGTGTGTGTGTGTGTGTGTGTGTGTGTGTGTGTGTGTGTGTGTGTGTGTGTGTGTGTGTGTGTGTGTGTGTGTGTGTGTGTGTGTGTGTGTGTGTGTGTGTGTGTGTGTGTGTGTGTGTGTGTGTGTGTGTGTGTGTGTGTGTGTGTGTGTGTGTGTGTGTGTGTGTGTGTGTGTGTGTGTGTGTGTGTGTGTGTGTGTGTGTGTGTGTGTGTGTGTGTGTGTGTGTGTGTGTGTGTGTGTGTGTGTGTGTGTGTGTGTGTGTGTGTGTGTGTGTGTGTGTGTGTGTGTGTGTGTGTGTGTGTGTGTGTGTGTGTGTGTGTGTGTGTATGTGTGTGTGTGTGTGTGTGTGTGTGTGTGTGTGTGTGAGAGAGAGAGAGAGAGAGAGAGAGAGTCTCCGACTTAACGCCTCCAAACTAGGTAAAATTCCCATAAAAAATGGCAAAAAGCCACTAAAAAAAATTAAAAAACCAACTATGAGATGATTTGGGAAGCTAGTTAAAAGTTAATTTTTAACTTTTAACCTATTTTAAGTCACATTATTTTTTTCATTTTTTACACACAAAAGGACAAAAAAGTCAAAAAAAAAAAAAACCAAAAATCAGATTTTTTTTCCCCCCCCCCCCAAAAAAAAAAAAAAGGGAATTTAAAATTTAAAACCCCCAAAAAAAAATTTTATTTTTTTTTTTTTTTGGGGGGGGGGGGGATGGATCTAGGCCTCAGATAAATACTCAAAGAATGACAAGGTCACAACTACAGTTGCATACAAGTGTATGGCATGAGTAATGAGCTAGAGAGAAGTGGTTTATTTAGTGAGAGACATGTAGGAGTTGGTTAGATACAGTAAGTTAAGAGTTTGTCATAACAAGCTCTAACAACTTGTATAAATACTTGTAATTGAGATACTATTGAATAAGAAAAATCTAAATCATTTTCTTGTTATGGTATTGTTGGCTACATATTTTGTACAAGCCAATTACAATTCGACGCGTGGTAGAATAAGAGTAATATAGGAAGACCATTCAAGTCTTCGATCCTGATCGTACACGTGGCAGTTAGTATTGGTTATTACGAGATCTGAGTAGCAGTGGATCAACAAAGAGATGCAAGGGGATGTGGCTTCAACGGTTACTCACATTTAAATTCAAATTTAAGAGGGAAGCCTAACTGCAAGTGATAGCATAGTGGAGCTAATTATAAGGCAACATGATCAGCGATCATGGAGGAGCAGTTCGACGGTTAGAAATGCAGTTTGATGGTCATTCTTGAGAAGTATAAATAGTAGAGAAGGCCCACAAAAAGTGCTCTAGACTCAGATCCAAAAAACCAGTCTTATTCTACTTATTTTCCTTTCCAGTTTTACATTTCCAGTCTTACATTTCCTGTTCTTTACATTCCTGTACTTTAAATTCTTGCACTGCACTTCATTCATAGGAGTAGTTTCAAGTAGTAGATTGTTGCTGTAAACCTCTATGAGGCGGAGTTTAGACCATTGTAAGTTTTTCATTTTAATGAAATGCTTCAAATTGTTCTTCATTTAATGGTTATCTTGTTTAATTCTCCTAAATGAAGCCACCAGTAAAAGTCTTCTTCATTGAGGCTAAAAGAACTAAAACGCAATCGTCTGATAATTGGTTGGCAATTAATTTTCTATAAGGATTGATTGATCCTTGCTGGCACGCTCGCAATTACAAAAATATCCTTCAAAAGCCAAAAAGCCAACATATATTTTTGGCATGCCCAGTGGAACTAATTGAAATGGCTAGACGTAGGAGACAAGCAGAAATTGAACGCTTGGAAGAAGGCGTGGAAAGAGAGGTAGAGATACCTAATCTAGAGGATAATGTGATAACACATCCTGTGGAAACTCTTATTTTATTAGAATCTATGGTCGAACAGACCAGCACTTCAGAACAAGTACCACATGTTCATAATATTGGACGAGACCAAGGAATTGGACCATCCACTGTTCCATCTACTCAGCCAATAAATCCATGGGGTGGCCTAGTAGATGCCATGGGACAGCAGTTAATGAACACGATGGAAAGGTGGGCAACATCCTTTTTGGATCGAATGAATAACCACCAACCAACAAACGCAAGACACGTGGAGGAAGTTTTAACTGTCCCTCAACAAAGATTGGCTAGAGACAAACAACCTATGCAAGTTAATGGACATTCTAATGGTCAAACTAGTAATCAGAACTATGAAAGACCATCACCTCAATCTTGGTACGAACCTATTTCGAGGTCTATGGTAGGTCAAAATGCCTCAGTACTTAACATTGAAGCCATGCAAATTGGTGGATTTGGCCCAATACAAGAAAATTGTATAAGAATGATTCCAAATCCCATGTTCGAAGCCATACCTGGCACGAGGGGGTTCACTAATCCCTTATTCGAATTTAAACCCAGGGGGTTAAAAGATTTTCTTACAAATGGAAGGGACACAACACCTGTTCCAACACCTTTCGCGGGTCCTTTCGCAAGACAGGCTCAAAGGGGTTACCTACACCCCCAACAGCAACCTGTACCTCAGGGACAACTAGTCCCAAATATACCACCTTATGGACCAAGAGGACCACAGGCACAAGGTTGTCCACCAAATCCTGTGTTTGTCCCTCCAATAGTGGGTCCAGCTGTAAAAGGGACAATGCACTGATTAGAAAATTATAAATAAATAAAAACCATCTACGGATTTTACATGTCAAGCCGACTAGGTATTTTAGTTTATAGGTTACATTAAATTTAAATATATATATATATATATATATAAGCTCATTATATAACCCAATTCAAAAACCTAACAACATAAAATTTAAATGATATGTGAATGCAAGTCATGATTTTACCTTTCATCATCAAGTTTTTCTTGTTTTTCAAATCTCCACTTTAGCTCGGATTCGCCATATTGAATCTTCAACTAGTGGTATTTGTCATGGATCTCAACAAAGCTAAAATTTATAGTACAAACTTAGTGAAATGAAATTTTCAATACAACAAAAATGATTAAGAGGTACAACTCATTTTTCCTAACAAGTAAAATTTTAGATACTTAACCATACAGCTTGCCTCTTGAAGAGTATATGCAAATATGGAAAATTATTTAAATTTAGTACATCATGAGTTTTTTTATTATGTTAAAAACAACATATATGTGTGTGTGTGTGTTGGGGGGGGGGACGAAACAATATAACTTTTACATACAAAAATATCACGAGGCGATTTGTCTATTGAACAAGAATCCTCCCTTCTCCAACCATGCATGAAACTTCTTTTTCGAAATAGATTTGATTTGATCGCCACCATTTCATTTTTGTGGAGAAATTTTAAAATTTTTATAAGGAAGAATTGAATGAATCGTTTTTTTTTTTTTTTTAAATCTCAAATTTTTATTTTTATTTTTTCACAAAAATTATTACAAGTATCAATCATTTAGAGAGGCCTGGATGGAGTCAATAGTGGAAAATATTAAAAACCTCAATTAATTGGTTGTTTTGTGTCACAATCTCAACTTTTTGCATTAGTCATGGGTTGTTTTGAATGAGAAGCAAAGTCCCATGTAACAAGTTGATGTAGTTTGCTTAAGATGCCCATTCTTCGCCAATATTAGTAATGCCCTAGACAAAGGCATGTGGAGGTCGTGAAAGACCCTGCGCCCTCGGGGCAGGTACTTTGCAGTTTGAGGATTCTTGCCAGATGCGCTGGCGAAAGGATCAGCTGGCGCTACCTTGGCTTTTTGAACCTTTCCCGGTGCAGGGTTGGGAACTATAGGAATTGTCTGGACATGACGGGGCCCGTCCCGGTTTTCTGTCTGGCTTGAACTGCCTTTGATCGGAGCGGGGAAAGCATCATCTATAGCTTTGGTCACTATTGCAGACGTTTGTTGCTTGTTAATCCCTCTGACTTTCAGAGCCTCGACTGCCCACAGCAGTTGTTCAATGGGGTCGGCATCTATCTTTGCCTTGTCTTTTCCTTTGGCCTCAGCCTGATCAAGGGTCTGGGTTGGTGTCGGCATGTCATTGCCATAGCTGGAGGCCATCTCCGGTTGACTGAGTTCGATCACAATCCGCCCCAGTAGCGGGGGCTCCTGTGGTACGAAATTCCCGGCATACGGCGCCGCTGGCGGTGAAGCCGACATTCCATAGGCGAGGTCCGCCACAGACCTTTGGAGATCGCCTATCATCCCCATCAATTCAAAGGTGGTGGGCTCACGAGCCTGGTATAACTGGGGAGCCCAAACCGGGTGCACAACGGGCGACCTGGGCGGGTATGACATACTGACGCTGGCCTCATTTTGCGGAGCGGTTTCCTACTCCAATGCAGCCGTCATAACCACAACTTCTTCTGAATTTTGTGCCGCCATAAATCCTGCCTCAGCAAAGGGGAGACACTGACTATTCTGTATCAACTCTGCGACTCTCTGAACCTTGAAAGAAAAACAGACAGCATTTCAGCCCCAATCGGATCAAATACGGATGTAGCCGAACAACTGTACCCTACTGCTGATCACTGTTCCCAGAAATCACTGTTCCCAAAAACTGAACCCGATACCCACAGATAACTGATTCCTACAACTGATACTGATACTCAACAATACTGATTCTGGCGCCTTCGGGCCTGATACTCGAACTTGCAAACTGGTATATGCGTTCCTGTAGAGATACACTCTAAAAGCACATAGCAAGTAAAAAGAGCCAAAACACCCCTATGTTGGGGTAGGGTTTCCCTGTCCTATTTTGTCAGGAGCTAGGGTTTCACTATGCACGCAGTGGTTTCAAACAACCTATAATCGGGTAAGCAACCTGTCCTAGCTTGGAATGGTCACTATGGATCCGAATATGCACTAGGTCGAATGGTCGAAAAGGGTGCCCCGGTAAACCGGGGTTTGTGTTCCCATGCTGTCAGAGCCCATAGCCGGTCAGCCTTATGGGCATGCCTTGACAAGGCAAGCCTCCGACAGACCGTTCAGGAATGGCAGATGGCAAACACTGTGTTCCTAGGCGCACCAATGCACATGCAATGCAAAGAAACATATAAGCGAAATCAAAGCAGGATATCACGAGTTCGAGTCAAGCTCTCTAAATATTCCCCAGCAGAGTCGCCAGAAACTGTAGACACGCCCGTGGGCTGCCTGCTTATGAAGGTAGATTAGGCATGCTGTCATCCAGCATACCTTATGCTATGCATGCGTGCATCATTCATCAGTATTTGTAGACACGCCCGCGTAGGACCTCGCTACAGTTCGGACTCGATTTGTGTTACGGTTCTTAATCTGAACCAAAGAGTCCAAATCCGGCAAATCGTTTTGAGAAAAACAGATTTTGAAAAGTAGTGCCAAACATGGACTGCTTTGCCAGATACAGAGTCGCCACCTAAATATTTTTAAAATGGGGAAATTTAGGAAACCCTGACTCGGTGCTAAAGGCCACATGTCCGTCATCACCGGTGTTGTCTCGGCTCGGGAGCTTGGGTACGATCGGGGAAGGTCAGCTATGAGCACCCCCTCTCGCCCGATCCGAAGATCGGCCTCTACTAACCGTGATATCCACTTTTGAAAACGTTATGTGTTCTTATTCCATTTATTAATCTAGAATTATTATGTTATGCGCACAGCAAACAAGTATAGACTAGATTGCCTAATTTGGAAATAAGCATTGCATACCCGTTTGTTTTGAAAACACTTTGGAACTTGCTACTCACAAGTAGGCTAAAATACGGATTTCAACGAGTTTTCCCAACTCAAACAAAAACATGGATTTCAATGAGCTATTCCAACTCAGGCAACCCAACCTTCACCTACAGGCATTCAAACAGTTTATCACGTAAACATCTAGCCACATGGTAAGCATGCTGTCATGATAGCATTCACACGTATGAGATATGCTAAAGAATAAATGCTTATCGAGTACTCCGAGCCAAAACAATAAACTAGTTAGCCAACATGCATGGTCCTAGTTCATGTCAAATTGACTAATGCAACACATACAGGATGCAATTAGAGTAGGCTCGGCTAACCTAAACGTGGCATGTGAAATGCAATCAATTGATGCACGTATTCAATTTGGAATTGAAGTACAAATGCAGTTAGCATGACGTACCGAGCCCGGTGCGTGCGAGACAAATGCATGGATGCACGCATGCATTGCATAAGGTATGCTAATTTAAACATGATCTATTACTAAGCATCAAAGCAGGTAAGTAAAAGGGAGAAAGAAGTGGGGGTTGGAAAACATGCACACACTCACCCACACTTATTACAGATTTGCCCTCGCTCGGAGGGACCAAATAAATATTACAGATAATTAACCTACAAGCTAATTAATTATAACAAATCACCTAATTAATTAACAAATTAACTAAGCATAAGAAAAGCAATAACAGGGGCCTCGGGAAGAGGGTTCGATGCGCGCGTGCTTGGTCCTGCTCGGAAGTGCACCGCCATGCGCAAGCTGCCTCTGTTTTCCCTACTATACTCCTCTGAAGGCTGCCAAAGTCTCAGGATTGCTTCCCTGGACATTGGGAGACACCGCCGGCTGAGTAGAATGGCCACCGGTAGTGTTATGTGATCATCGGCTGTGAATGCATCCATCGGTCATCAATGGGTTGCCGATCAGCACTCCATGCAGTCGATCGGCAGAAAGTGCCTGCAGAACCTGTTTGACAACAGCAGAGGACAGGACTTTGCATGGCAATGCAATTCAAGCCATATATGCACCAACCATGTCCCTTATCATGTTAATGACTCAAAGGGATACGCTCCATGGTTCTCGGACCATCAATCACGCATTTCCATGCGTGATGGCCCGGAGGACCAAGTGTGCACATTTTGATGTTAAATGCAATGCAAACCAACAATCTAAAGCCCAATTCCTATCACTAGATCAAGGAACAAGGCATGCATGCTAGGTGCAATGCAACCTAGGCATGCAAGCTAAGGGTGCAACATGGGAACGCAAGATGTACATGCAAACATACAAACAACATGCAAGGTAAGCATGCAAGTAAGCAAAGGATGGACTTAAACATGATTTGGGCAGCTCCAATTAGGCCCAAAACAGTGGCCATAAGTGCTGTGAAATGAAGACTAAACACATATACACACATGCACATGTTAAAAGGCTAACACTCGAGCAGAAAAGGGCGACTCTCAAGACACTTGAAAGAGGCATAACATGGACTAATGACATGCAAGGTAAGCATTGAAAATCATGTTACAAAAGGTGCTAAGCCAATTAAACAAGATAAACAAGGCATGCAAACAAAGCCAAAAACCCAAGACAAGCCAAGAGGCTTAAACCAAGTCTAAATCAACCAAGCCTCACAAGGCTAAGAGGACTTAAAATAGGTCTAAGGCAGGCCTAAACAACACCCAAGGGACACCTAGATGGCATCTAAGTGGCTCAAACTCAAAAGCATGCACAATGACCAAAACATGGAGCATGCAAGACAAGCTTTCAAAGTTACAAAGAGGCATCCAAGGCAAGCATACAAGCATGTTAAAGGGACTGAAATAACATGGCAAATGGTCCCAACCCACTAAATTAAGGCAAGGATGCATGCTATACATTCACACACTTAAGGCCAACAAACCAAAAATGCAAAGGGGCTATACTAAGCATGCCAAGGTCGACCCAAACAACCTAGGACAAACCTCTAACATGGCAAAATAAGCACAAAAGCTTCACAAAGCTAGGCCTAAAACATGCTAGAACAATGGCTTACAACCTAAGGCATGTTAAGGCCTAAACATGGCATTACAAGGTAGGTATGCTAAGCATGCATGGTGTACCAAAACCAACAAAAAACAGAGGCATATTATGACATAATAAGCATAAAAAACAGCCAAGGCATGATCAACAAGAAGCTTAGCTAGGTGCTCCCTCAAGAGGCCAAAAATGGTCCATTTCAAGGACAACAAGGAGAGGGGGTGGCCCTCTCCTCCCTAGGACCTCAAGGCACCATCCTCACCTCTGAAAGCCCTCAAGATTTCAATTGTGAGGAGGCCCAAACACCAAGGTCCCAGAGCTCACTCAAAATAGCACAAAATGGGGCCTCTCAAGGCCTAAGAGGGGTCAAAAACCTCCAAACCACAAAACACTCTAAACAAACTATTTAGAGGGCCTAAAAACAGAACTTTTTTATATTATACACTAAGCTCAAAAACAGTTCTAAGATAGGCAAAAGTAGTGTGCAAAAATGGGATAAAAAGGGACAAACTTCTTACCCTTGAAGACCCTCTTCACAAATGAAGCTCCAGCAGTTCCTTAAGCTCCAAACCAACTCCAAAACTTTGAAAAGAATCCCTTACAACCTCAATAGCCAAGAGAAGGTGTAATGGTAGGTGTTTGTGTGCAATAATAAGAACAAATGCACCTAGAACACTCAAGAGAGAAAAAGAGAGATAGAATAGCTACAACTATACTAACCCTAGAACCAGAGCTCTCCTCTGTATTTTTTGTCTCTAAAATGTCTAACCCTAAAGCCAAGAAGGAAGGGCTCCTTTTATAGAGGAGCCAATCTTGTAAAGCTTACAAGGTAAGCTAACAAGAAGTCCATCCCTCCATACATGTGTATGGAGGGGAACAAAATGCCATACAGCTGTATTAAAATATTGCAAAAGCAGATGAACAGTAGTCGGCTGCTCAAAATTGCCATTTTGACAAAATGGACTGCTGACCGGTAACAAAGAATGCCGACCGGCAATATACATTGCCGATGGCAACAAAACACCAGCCGGTGGCCTCTGGCCATGGCCGGTGATGTGTGGGGATGCCTCACAAGGCATTCCCTGCCTCTCCAAGGCAAAACACAAGTGTTTGGTGCAAAACCAGACACTAAACAGTCGAGTTCGGAGATCCTGAGGCAAGGCGCGTAGCCGAGACCTCCGGGAACTCCAAACGAACACAAACATGGATGATCACCGGGTGTTCAAACAGTGACGTCCAAGTCTTGAGGACGGTCAAAAATGGGGTGTCTACACTTATCCTTTTGAAAAACAAATTAGACAGTGAGGGGTCTATCACCAAATCCCCCAAAAAAAAATTATAACTTTTTTTTTTTTTGGGGGGGGGGGGGATGGATCTAGGCCTCAGATAAATACTCAAAGAATGACAAGGTCACAACTACAACTGCATACAAGTGTATGCAAGTGTATGGCATGAGTAATGAACTAGAGAGAAGTGGTTTATTTAGTGAGAGACATGTAGGAGTTGGTTAGATACAGTTACTTAAGAGTTTGTTATAACAAGCTCTAACAACTTGTATAAATACTTGTAATTGAGATACTATTGAATAAGAAAAATCTAAATCATTTTCTTGTTATGGTATTGTTGGCTACATATTTTGTACAAGCCAATTACAATTCGACGCATGGCAGAATATGAGTAATACAGGAAGACTATTCAAGTCTTCGATCCTGATCGTACACGTGGTAGTTAGTATTGGTTATTACGAGATCTAAGTAGTAGTGGATCAACAAAGAGATGCAAGGTGATGTGGCTTCAACGGTTACTCACATTTAAATTCAAATTTAAGAGGGATGCCTAACTGCAAGTGATAGCATAGTGGAGCTAATTATAAGGCAACATGATCAGCGATCATGGAGGAGCAGCTCGACTGTTAGAAATGCAGTTTGATGGTCATCCTTGAGAAGTATAAATAGTAGAGAAGGCCCACAAAAAGAGCTCCAGTCTCAGATCCAAAAAACCAGTCTTATTCTACTTATTTTCCTTTTCAGTTTTACATTTCCAGTCTTACATTTTCTGTTCTTTACATTCCTGTACTTTAAATTCTTGCACTGCAGGTCGTTCATAGGAGTAGTTTCAAGTAGTAGATTGTTGCTGTAAACCTCTACGATGCTGAGTTTGGACCATTGTAAGTTTTTCATTTTAATGAAATGCTTCGAATTGTTCTTCATTTAATTGTTATCTTGTTTAATTCTCCTAAATCAAGCCACTAGTAAAAGTCCTCTTCATTGAGGCTGAAAGAACTAAAGCACAATCGTCTGATAATTGGTTGGTAATTAATTTTTTGTAAGGACTGATTGGTCCTTCCTGGCACGCTCGCAATTACAAAAATAACCTTCGAAAGCCAAAAAGCCAACATATATTTTTGGCATGCCTAGTGGGACTAATTGAAATGGCTAGACATAGGAGACAAGGAGAAATTGAACGCTTGGAAGAATGCGTGGAAGGAGAGGTAGAGATACCTAATCTAGAGAATAATGTGATAACATATCTTGTGAAAACTCCCATTTTATCAGAACCTATGGTCGAACAGACCAACACATCAGAACAAGTACCACATGTTCATAATATTGGACGAGACCAAGGAATTGGACCATCCACTGTTCCATCTACTCAGCCAATAAATCCATGGGGTGGCCTAGTAGATGCCATGGGACAGCAGTTAATGAACACGGTGAAAAGGTGGGGAACATCCTTTTTGGATCGAATGAATAACCACCAACCAACAAACGCAAGACACATGAAGGAAGTTTTAACTGTCCCTCAACAAAGATTGGCTAGAGATAAACAACCTATGCAAGTTAATGGACATTCTAATGGTCAAACTAGTAATCGAACTATGAAAGACCATCACCTCAGTCTTGGTACGAACCTATTTCGAGGCCTATGGTAGGTCAAAATGCCTTAGTACTTAACAGTGAAGCCATGTAAATTGGTGGATCTGGCCCAGTACAAGAAAATGGTATAAGAATGATTCCAAATCCCATGTTCAAAGCCATACCTGTCACGAGGGGGTTCACTAATCCCTTATTCGAATTTATACCCGGGGGGTTGGAAGGTTTTCTTACAAATGGAAGGGACACAACACCTATTCCTACACCTTTCACAGGATAGGCTCAAAGGGGTTGACCACACCCCCAACAGCAACCTATACCTCAGGGACAACCAGTCCCAAATATACCACTTTATGGACTAAGAGGACCACATGCACATGGTTATTCACCAAATCCTGTGTTTGTCCCTCCAATAGTGGTTTAGCAGGCACAAAATATGGTCCCTAGGGACCAAATTGCTGACATTGTTAGAGAGATGTGTGGACCGATGGCTCGGGGGGTCCAGACTCCTGTATACAGGAAACCATACCCACAATGGGTAGATAGGGTACATGAATACCCAAGAGGTTTCAGGATACCAGATTTTGCCCTTTTTTATGAGAATGGAAACCAATCAACAGTGGAGCATATTGCTAGGTTTGCTGCTCAATGCGGTGAATTTACTAATAATGACTCTATGAAGTTAAGGTTATTCCCAAATTCCTTGACTGGGGCAGCATTTGTATGGTATATTAACCTTACACCTGGCTCTATCCAAACGTGGCAACAAATGGAAGAGGCATTTCATGCCCAATTCTTCCAATCGGAGCCAGAGGTTTCCATGGTAGACTTGGCAAGATTGAGTCAAAGGCCTGATGAGAAGGCTACCCAGTTTATTGCCAGATTTAAAAGGGATCGAAACAAATGTAGGGTCATCCTACCAGAGCCAGAATTCGTGAGATTGGCTCAAAATCGTTTAGAGTTTAGGCTTCGAAAGAAGTTTGACTTAACTGAGTTCAGAGACTTAGTGGAACTGACTTATAAGGTGTCTAGGCACGAAGCATTACTAGAGGAGGAACAAGATCGAAATAATGCATCGTACAAGACATATTATAGAGATCCTAATTATGAGATTGATGCAGCAGAGATTGTGGGGAAAGAACCTGTGATCTATGAAGCATTAATTCATAAGAATACAACAATTGACCAGCAATTTAAAAAGAAAGACCTTCACAAGAAATACTCTTTCGATTTAACTAAGGCAGATGACATTTTTGATCATTTGCTTGCGGCCAACTTCCTTAAGTTACCAAAAGGAGTTAAAATTCCATCTCCAGATGAACTTAAAGGAAAAGTATATTGTAAGTGGCATAATTCTTGGTCTCACTCGACTAAGAACTGTATTGTTTTTCGAGACAGGATCCAAGAACAAATTCGGAAAGGAAGTTTGAAATTCCCAACCAAAGCAGAAAAGGCCATGGGGATCGACAGTAATCCATTTCCAGAAATTAGAGAGGTGGTAGCCAATGTCATAATGCCAGACTTTCGAAGCTTGTCCTTGAAAGAATTGGGAGAAGTCAATGTGCAGATGAATGTTGCCAACCGGACAACTATCAAGAAGGACACTGGAAATCTACCAGCTATTGGACAAGGTTTCTCACACCAGTGGGAAGACTCTAATGAAGAAGCACTAGATGACGACTCTTTAGAGGCAACTGTAATGCGAAGGATGTGTCCTAGGTGCAGACTGAGCTACAAATGGTTGAAAGGGCTTCCAATTGATGGGAAACAATATTACAAGGATGTGTAGAGGCATCCTAAACCAACCAATGCTTTCAATAAAAGGCCATATCCATCTGGTGTTAGGCAGCAACCATTGATGGTTGAACTAGCAGCCGATAGAATGTATTCCAAAGGCAAGAGGCCTTTATATGAGTCCAGGCTACCTATTTATCACAAAATGGAGAGCAGTTATTTTGAGAGGAGACTGGAGAGAGGTTCAATTTATGGGATCAAAGCTAGAGATTGGCCCCCTAGACCAACCTCACGCAGGATAGAAAGTGGACACCTTCATCAAAGGCTTGAGTTAGGCCCAAAACGTGAAGTCAGGACCAAGCAGTAACCTTCACAGCCACCTTCAAAGATGGATTCGAAGGAAGAAAGAAGCAGTTCAACAGCTGGATTAGTAGGTTCGTAGGTACCTGGAGTTCCAGACTGGTTTGTGATGCAGAACAAACCTAGGGAAGTGTCTACCCAGAGAGATGTTGTTAGAAGCCAATGTAGGATGGTCAAACCTCCTTTGGTGGCTCCAAACAATTGAGTATTGCTTAAACACCCAAAAAAAAAGGAACCAGATATGGTCCCTGTGATTTCTAGATCACAAAGGAGGAAGATTCAGCGTAGGTACACTCAGTACCAGAAGGACTTGAAAGAAAGTTGAGAGAGTTCTTCATTGGTCTAGACAGAAGGAAAGAAGAATCCAAAGTTAGACCATACTCTAAAACCAACTCTACAAGGCAAAACGGTTTGCAGCAAAGAACAGTTGGCCAAAGTTCACTCTGAACTAAAAGCCACAGAGAGGTCTAGTTTAGCAGGATTGGAGAAAGCATTGATGGAGAGTGATAGCGGGACAGAGAAAGAAGTTAGCTTAGGCCAAAAGAAAGAAATGGTTGAGGAAGAAATGTTCAAAGCCTTTATGGCTGAACAAACATTTTTGGTTGAAAAGTCGGTCATGAAAGACCATTCGAAGGAGTTTGTTAGTAATGAAGTGCCAGAATGCAGCATGGAGGATGTTTCTGGAGTAACTAAACAAGGTGGCCAAGAGGTGAAACAGACACAGCCAGCCATCCAATTTGGCTCTGTGTCAGTGAATATGGTACACATACTACCGCATGAATTCCAAGCTGGAGATGAGAACCAAGAGGGGCAAGAAATTGACCCAATTCCAGTCTCTAGTGAAGACTCACAAGTGAGTATGGTGCAGGATGAATCTGGAATGGCTACCCCAATGGAAACTGAATATGAGAGTGAAGAAGATGTGAGCATTAACCTCTCATATCCTTTTGAGTATCCCTCGAATTCTATGACATAGCATGTCAAGCCTTTGTATATCAAGGCCTTTTTCGATGGGATACAATTGAATCGAGTCTTGGTGGATAATGGGGCAGCGGTGAACTTACTACCGAAATCTTCTTTGAAGAAACTAGGGAAAAGGAATCCCAGGTTAATCCCAACCAGCACAACCATTGCTGGTTTCGCCGGAGACAGATAGATGGCTCAGGGAATTCTGCCCATCAACCTGAGTGTGGGATCCAGGGACTGCATGACGGCATTCTTCGTCATTGGTAGCAATGCTAAGTACAATGCTTTACTTGGTAGAGATTGGGTTCACACTAACAAGTGTGTGTCTTCCTCTTTGCATCAGAAAATAATGATGGCCTTGGGTAATGGAGAGACAGAGGACATTGATGTGGATCCTCAACCCTTCATAGCCTGTGCAGACTTCGCAGAGGCCAAATTGTATATTGAGAGAGTGACACCACTCAGTATCCTGAGGAAACCTGATGGCTCAGCCGAAGTGATGGCTGATGAGGAAGTTACACACCTGAAGCACTTAGTCTAGGAGAGTGCTAATGAAGAGGTTGTCGTCAAGGATGACAATGATGCTTGGTTGTAAGCAAAGAGGTGAAGCACAAGAAGCCAAGTCTTTGGCTCTAATTAAGTTCTCAATATTGGATGTAAAATCAATAGTCCAGAAAGTGCAAGAGCAAGAAAGAGAAACCATGATAATTGGCTACAAGCAGGAGCAGCAACAGGCCAGAGTTTTGGCCCTTGATGAATACTGTGCATTGGACATTGAAACAAAAGTCCAGGAGATACAGGAAGAAGAAGCCTTGTGGACAGACTTTGTCTATGAGGAGGAGGGTACAGATATTGATCAAAGAACCTGGGAGTAGAACATAGCAAGGAGATTGCTTCGAAGCCAGAAAGAATAAAAAAAGGAGCTTCAGTAAGTTCTCAAATACAAGACCCCTTAGAAGAAATAAATTTAGGGGAAGGTTCTGTACAACAATCCATTTATATAAGTGCTTGGTTGAATGCTCTTGACAGGAACCATTTGTTGGTTATTCTGAGGAGATATAAAGATTATTTTGCATGGTCTTATAATGAACTACCAGGATTGGATAAGTCATTAGTGGAACATAGGCTCCTTATGAAGCTGTAGACATCCTCGAACGTCCCGGGAGGGAATCCCGTTTTGTTCATTTGGGCTCACTATAGTTCAGGACTCAATGTCACGGTCCTGTATCTAATCTTGCAGAGTGCAATGCAAGACCGATGAATCATCAAAGAGTCCAAATCTGGCAAATCGTTTTGAAAAATTGATTTTTAGAAAGAAGTGCCAAACATGGACTGCTTTGCCAGATATAGAGTCGTCACCTAAATATTTTATTTTAGGGGAATTTAGAAAACCCTGACTCGTGCCTAAGGCCACGTGTCCGTCATCACCAAAGTTGCCTCGGCATGGGAACTTGGGTACGATTAGGGAAGGTCACTTCGTGAGCACCCCCGCTCACCCGATCAAAGATCGGCCTCTACTAACCTTGATATCGAGTTTTGAAAACATTATGTGCTCTTATTCCAGTTTATTAGCCTAGAATTACTATGTGATGCGCACAACATACAAATATAGACTGGATTGCCTGAATTGGAACAAGACATTTCATGTTTGTTTTTGAAAGCGGTTTGCTACTTGCAAGTAGGCTTAAAATGCAGATTTTGCCACCCTCGGGTGGGCTTAGAAAACATGATTTTGCCACTATCTAGTAGGCTTAAAACTCGCAATCAATGAATTGTTTCAATCCAAGTAATCCAACCTTCACCCACAGGCATTCAAGCAGTTATATCACATAAGCAGTTAGCCTCATGGTAAGCATGCTATCATGGCAGTCACTCACACACATGCAAGGATGCTAAAGTATAAACACTTACCGAGTACTTCGAGCCAAAGAAAAAAACTAATTAGAAATAATGCATGAATCCTAACTATGCTGAAATGCCTAATGCAACACATGAAAAAATGTAACTAAGATAGGCTCGGCTATTCTAAGATGGCATATGAAATGCAATAATTGATACACGTATTCAACTTGGAATTGAAATACGATGCAGTTAGTATGATGTGCCAAGCCCAGTACATGCAAAATAGATGAATGAATGCAAACATGTTATCATAAGTATGCTGATTGAAACATGCCCTAAACTAACCATCATAAGCTGGTAAATAAAAGGGTGTGGGGTTGGAAGACATACATCACACACACGCACACTTATTACAACAATTGGCCCTCTCTCGGAGGGTCCGAATAAATAATACAGTCTGAATAAATAATTAACTACTCTAGCTAATTAAATATTACAAAACCCTAATTAATTAACAAATTAACTAGGGAAGCAAATAAACTAGCATGCAATACTACAAGGAATGGACTGCCTCAACTTTGTTTTGAATGATGAAAGATGCATGCATGCTCGAGTCGCCTTGTCGGGAAATTCCTCACGATGCCCTGATTTGCCTCTATTTGCAATTGATCCCAGAACACTGTACAACGATCTAGAAGGCTGCTGATTTCTGGTTTACTGCAACAAAGAGCAAGAAAGGGGCATGGCAAAGTATTTTTAACATATGTGTGCGTGACTACTCTCCCTATCATTGCACAAGCTCTAGGTAATGTAGTCCTCGATCCTCGTGTCACCTATCACGCATTTCGATGCATGATGGCCGAGGAATCAAATTGCATGACTCGATGTGAAACGAATGCACATATAAACACAATAAGGCCTAGACTCTATCATAGGTAATCCGGAGTGTCGGCGACCGAGAATCGAGACACGTTTCGTCACTTGGAGTACGAAACGTCCCTCGTTTCCCGTGTTTGGACTAAACCCTACTCCAAACACAATGCAACACATATGGCATGCATGAATGCAACTCTAACATGCAACCTAAATACAATGCCACTAAATGATGCAAACATGAAAGTAATGATATGCAAACATGCTACTAGCATACACAATGCTATGAAATGATCAAAGGCATACTCAATGCACATGAGGACTATATGGCATACGCAATGCACACATATGAAGATGGACATACACAAAGGCATAAACAAGGCATACACAATGCGACGATCAAGCATGCGACAATACGAACATGGCATACACAATGCAAGATGGACTTAAACTAAAATGAATGGGCCTCAACCACACCCAAATCAGTGGCCAAATGATGAAAATGAGACAACCGAAATACATGCAAACATGCACGGATGCAAAGGATTGATCCTAAGGCACAACATGCAACTCTAACAAAGCATGGCAAAGGATGAAATATGGCATAGAATGGCACATGATCCAGCTTTGAAATGGCATAAAGATGGTCTCGAATCATGCAAATATGTCACACAATGCATGCTAGATGACCCGGATACCGAAACTAGTGAAGTAGATTACATTACAGGTACACAAAGCAATGCACATATGGCAAAACCAACCCCAAATAGACCCTAGGCAGGTCTAAGATAGTGGGAAATTGGTCTAAAATGATGGCTCAAAGTGCATTCAAATGAAGCCCATGCAATGGTCAGTAAATGAGGCATACAAGCCCGACTCTCTAATGCACTTAAAGAGTAGAAATCATGGGAATATGGCATGCATATAAGCTCTGAAATATGATATGCAATGGCTCCAAAACATGAAAACACCTCAGTATATGCATGCGATGGACCTCAAAATTCAAAGTTAAGCATGGATATTGAACTACAGGCATGCAAAACAAGCATCATTCGACCATGAGACCCAAAAATAGAGCTAAGGCAGTCCAAGATATGCACAAAATCAGTTTAAGGCATGGCCAAAATATGCTAGGAAAGGCGGCCAAAACATCATGCAAAACAAGCTAGTGAACCATGATTTGCAGTACAACTATATGAAGCATATGAGAGGTCACCAAACCAACCGAAAACAGAAGTATATCATGCCAAAATATGACCAAAAACCTACTAAAACTCAGTCAATGCATGCAAGAATGATATGTCCCTTTGAAAGGCCAATAAGAGGGTTATTCTACACATGTATAATGGACATACAAAATGGAAAAACCACCTCTGGAAAGAGGTTATGAGGGCCCTAAAACTCACTGAAAAGGGCCTAAAATGAGTCTAGGAAGCATGCAAATGAAGGCTCCTTTGAAAGGCCATGAAGAGGGTAACTCTACACATGCAAAAGGGACACCTAATATGGCAAAAAAAAGTATGGACAGAGTTCATGCAGGTCCTAAAACTCATCAAAAATGGCCTAAAACATGCTTAAGAAGTGTACAAATATGGGCTCCTTTGTAAAGCCAACAATGCTAGTAAACAAAACAAGGGGTGAAACGGTCACCCCTCTCTGATTTTTGGGGCTCAAAATAGTATTCTAGCCACTAAAAATCCATTGGATTTCAGTGGCTAGAAGGCCAAATGAAGCTCACTTCAAAGGCCTAGGTGCATGGCTCAAAACAAGGTGAAAACAAGCATGCAAGGGGGTAGATGACCCCTAACAGAAACATGACCTTAAACAAAATTCAAGAGGAGCTCAAAATAAGACTTTTTTTAGTTTATGACAAAGCCCAAATATTCTTTCAAACTAGGCTAAGATATGAAGCAAAACAATGCTAAAAATGGAGAAAATGAGAGTTACCCTTGTAGTCAAAAGAGCCAGCAGCTTCTGGACCAAAATAGTAAGCCTTCAACCTCTGAAAACCAGCTCCAAGGTTCTTAGAGTGATGGTGAAGGTGTTAGGATAGGAGGTGTAGTGCAATGGTGCAAGAACAATGGAGCTTTGGAGCTTGGATGTACAGAGAGAGAGAGAGGTGTATGTATATTCCTTAGCCAAAATATTTCAACCCTTGCAAGTGGAGAGGACGGTCTCTCTTATAGAAGAAGAGGTCCAAGGCTTCTCTTAGAAGCTTGGAGCAAAGGGGCCAAGCTTCTTACGGAAGCTAAACCAAAAAGGGTCAAGCTTCTTGAGGAAGCTAGAGCAAAGGGGTCAAGCTTCCTCAAGAAGCTAAGAAAGGTTCAAGCTTCTCTTAGAAGCTTGGAGCAAAGGGTCAAGCTTCTTTAAGAAGCCAAAAAAGGGGTCAAGCTTCTTGGAGAAGCTAAAAAGGGTCAAGCTTCTCTTAGATGCTTGGAGCAAAGGGTCAAGCTTCTTGGAGAAGCTAAAAAGGGTCAAAAGGTTCAAGCTTCCTCAAGAAGCTAAAAAAAGGTTCAAAAGGTTCAAGCTTCCTCAAGAAGCTAAAAAAAGGATTCAAAAGGTTCGAACTAAAATAGACTCGGGAAGATGGGCGCCAACAATGCATAGCTAGGCGCGCGGCCGGGCGCCGTAAAAATAGGCTGTTAAGCACCGAGAGCGGCGTATGACCACAAAGGTGGTCTCCTAGGCCACAGTGTCCCTCTAGAGAGAGGACACAAGGTGTGTGCCAAAAGCTAAAGCAAACGGAGAAAGTTAAGCGGTCCCGAACTGAGGCGCATGGCCGATGGCTCTGAAAAATCAGAAACTGATCTCCAAAAGGGGATAGTGGTCTACGACCACAAAAAGTAGCCTACGGCCACTAAGAGATGGTCTACGAGACCTCTCCCTCCCTTCGGGAAGAGAAAACAGAACTTGGTTCGCAAATCGAGGCAAAACACAAAAGGGTCCCGAGGTCTGAGGGTAAGGCTCTCAGCCGAAACTCTGAAACCTCAGAACAAGCACAACATGCGCAATCACTGAGTGCTCAATCGATGACGTCTGAGTCTTAAGGTCAGTCAAAAATGGGGTGTTTACAGAAGCCTAATTTCAAGCCATACGAGCAAAAATCAAGAAGAATGAGTCCAGAAGTGATTCAGAAAGTTAAGGAGGAAATTCTTAGACTACTCAAGGCAGGCTTTATTAGGATAGCCCGGTATGTTGAATGACTATCTAATATTGTGCCTGTAGTTAAGAAGAATGGTAAAATGAGAGTATGCATTGATTTCATAAACTTAAATCTAGCAACTCCAAAAGATGAGTATCCTATGCCTATTGTAGATTTATTGGTAGACAGTTCAGCAGGGCATTAAATTTTATCAATAATGGATGGGCACTCTGGTTATAACCAAATCTGCATTGCAGAGGAGGATATTCATAAGACAGCATTCAGATGTCCTAGGAATATTGGCACATTCGAATGGCTTAAAATGCCATTTGGCTTGAAGAATGCTGGGGCTACATATCAGAAGGCTATGAACACTATCTTTCATGACCTCATTGGGGGGTATTTAGAGTGTTATATTGATGACATTGTAGTGAAATCCCAATCCATAGAGGAGCATCTGTTTCACTTAGAAGCAACTTTTGAAAGAATGAGAAAGTTCAAGTTAAAACTCAATCCTCGTAAGTGTGCTTTTGGCGTATCTGATGAGGCCTGCCGGTATGTGAAAGAATGAGAAAGTTCAAGTTGAAACTCAATCCTCTTAAGTGTGCTTTTGGCGTATCATCTGGAAATTTCTTGGGCTATGTAGTACACAAGAAAGGAATATAGATTGACCAGAATAAAGCCAAAGCCATCATTGAAGCCAGACCTTCATCAAGTAAGAAGGAATTACAAAAGTTCCTTGGACAGGTTAATTTTCTTCGAAGATTCATTTCTAACACTACAGGGAAAACTAAAGTATTTTCTTCCTTGTTAAGGTTAAGTGATGAAGAGGAATTTGTGTAGACAGCAGAGCATGTAGAGTATTTTCTTCCAGTGCTAATGCCACCAAAGGGTGAGAAGCCCTTGAAGTTATACATAGCTGCAGTAGAGGATTCATTGGGAGCTTTCTTAGCCCAAGACAATGAAGAAGGCAATGAGCAAGCTGTTTATTACCTTAGTAGGTTTTTAAATTCTTGTGAATGTAAATACTCAGCTGTAGAAAAGCTGTGCCTTGCATTGTATTTTGCTACAATGAAATTAAGATACTATCTTTTACCTATAACTGTCTTGGTAATTGCGACCACAGATTTGGTTAAGTATATGTTATCTAGACCTATGTTGAGGGGAAGAATTGGCAAATGGATACTAGTCTTATCAGAATTTCATTTAGAATATGTTCCCTAAAAAGCAGTAAAATGACAAGTTTTAACTAATTTTTTGGCAGACCATCCATCTCAAATAGAAAGCCAAGAGATAATGAAACTTGGTATGGCTAGTGTTGAGCCATGTCAAATGTGGTTCGATGGATCAAAAGCCAATGGCTTAACTGGAATTGGTATAGTGATTAAGTCACCACAAAGAGTAGAAACCACACATGGTTTTAGAGTGGATGAAATTACTTGTTCTAATAATCAAGTTAAGTATGAAGCCTTAATAGTGGGACTGAAAATTCTTATTGGATTACAAGTTCATGCAGTTGACATATTTGGTGATTCTCAATTGGTGGTTAACCAAGTAAAAGGAATTTTCAAATATCAAAGTATAAGCATGTTGCCATACTATGTTGTTGCATTACATCTGCTTTCTCAATTTCAAATAGCAAATGTAACTCATGTCCCAAGATTCTTGAATAATAGAGCTAATGATGTGGCTCAGAAAGCTTCGAATTTCAAGATAAGGGATAATGCTCAAAGGGACATAAGCTAAACAACATATCATAAATTAATACCACCCTCAAATAAAAGGAATGTGTTCCTGGAAGTCAATCAGAATGACTTACAAGAACAAGATTGGAGGCATCCAATAATGTAGTACTTGGCTGGCCCATCTTAGAAGGCCAGTAAAAAAATTAAATTGCAATCTATGCAATACGTGATGTATGGTAATGCTCTCTACAAAAGAGGGGGAGATGGTTTATTCCTGAAATGTTTAGGCCCAAAAGAAGCATTAACAGCTATGGCTGAGGTTCATGAAGACATCTATAGTGCTCATCAGCCTGGGGTGAAAATGAGATGGTTACTTCGAAGGCATTCCTACTATTGGCCAACTATCCTTAAAGACTGCATAGAATATGCAAAAGGTTGCCAGGCATGCCAAAAGCATGGCACAATAAGGCATGTGTCCATAACTGACCTTCATGCAGTAGTGAAGCCTTGGCCCTTTAAAGGATGAGCTATGGATATGATGGGAAAAATACACCCACCTTCTTCGAAGCATCATTGTTTCATTTTAGTGGCCACTGATTACTTCACTAAGTGGGTTGAAGCTAAGCCATACAAGGCTGTAGACCAGACTGAGGTCATTGGATTCATTAAAGATTTAATCCATATATTTGGTATTCCACAGACTATAACTGTTGATAATGGGACTGTATTTGATGGGAAGATGGTAAAGTCTTTTGTGGCAGAGTTCGGAATTAGCCATGTTAATTTCACTCCCTATTATGCACAAGCCAATGGTCAAGCTGAATCATCCAATAAGTCCTTGAAAAAAGGAATACAAAAAGTTATGGAAAATAATCCTAGGGATTGGCATAACTTATTGTTGGATGTGTTGTGGGCTTATAGGACTTCCCCAAGGTCAAGCACAGAAATCACTCCTTATGCCTTAGTATATGGGCATGATGCAGTGTTACCTGTGGAAATTAATGTTAAGTCATTAAGGGTAAGATGTCAAGACCAGTTAGATCCTAAGCAATACCATCAAAGTTTGTGCTTGGAATTAGAAAGCATAGATGAAGCTAGAATTCTGGCATTAAATAGCATTCTTTTGCAAAAGAAGAAAGCAGCCAAAAACTATAATAAAAAAGTCAAGTACATTGGCTTTGATGAAGGTGATTTGGTATGGAAGACAATACTCCCAATAGGGATTAAAAGCCATAAGTTTGGCAAATGGTCACCTAATTGGGAAGGACCATATCAAATTCATAGAGTCCTACCTTTTGGAGCATACCATTTGAGAAATTTGAATGGATACATACATCACAAAAAGATTAATGGCAGATATTTGAAGCCTTATTTTCCAACCATTTGGGAAACACAAGGAATAAAGTAAACACTAAGTACAAAAACACGAGAATACTCAAGTGATAAATAAGAATTTGTTCTTCATAAAGAGTTGAATATATTCTGCCATAAATTAGCCCAGAAATCATTACAATGCCTCAGTTGTTCTTTTACAATAGATGCTCTATTGTTAAAAAATGAAAACAATTGGATGGCCGTGGTCATTTCCTGCTCTTGGTCAGCCAATCCTTGGTTGGTGATCTGCAATTTGGTGTCAGTTCAGATTAAGGCATGGTTCACTGCAGATAACTCCTCCTCAAGTTGAGCTTTCTTCTCCAGTAGTTAAGTTCGAAAGTGGGAGACAGAAGAATGTTGTTCCTTTAATTCTGATACTTCAGTATGCACTGTGGAAACGAAGCTCTGATCTTTAACCAATTTTTCCTCTACAGCCATGGCAGCATGGCAAATGTTGATATAAAAGTCCATAATGGCTGCTGCCTGAGATAAATGACTTGAGACGTCATGCCAGATTGCTCGACAATCTTGCAGCACTGGAGAAAGCCATTTCTTATTATAGGTCTCCTTAAGGCCTCGAAGGGAAATCCTTGAAAAAGATGTCAATAGCTCCAGGCAGTTTTCCAAGTCTATCAGAGATGAAAAAGGCTTACTACTGGAGGAAGAGCTCTCAAAAATTTCTAGCAATGAGTCAGCCAGAACTAATGGCTCGATCTCATCACTAGCCACTGGAGAGGTAGAAGGCATGTCGAAGAGACTAGCTAGTCTTGCTTCGAAGATGTCTACATCATCTGTGGACATGAGATGTACAGAAAGAGCTTTGGTGGAAGGGACGAAGGACTGCATAGGGATAGGAGAAATGGGTGGAGCATCTTCAGCAGTCTCTATGGTTCTAGCCACCAATAAATCAAAGGAAGAAGGTCTGGAACTAGACAAAGGTAATAAACTATGAGTTGGAGAGCTGCCAGCACCTTTTATAGGGGAATCAGCTACCATCGAAGAGAAGGTAATAGCCGGGATTTCCTTAGGAGGATAAGGAAGAGCAAGGCTCGAAAGAGAATGAAATCGAGATAGATCAAAGGATAAATAAGGGAGGTATGGTTATAAGCCAAAAGAAAAAAATGCAGGAATACTTGGCCTCAGGGAGGGTACAGAGGATGTAGGCCTAGGAAATGGAAGTATTATTTGAATGGATCTTACATTTTGTAATTGATCAACTTAAACTGAAACTGAGGGAGTCCTTATTGGAAGAATAGGCTCAGTAGTTGTTGCTGCAAAAGAAGAAGTACAAAATAATGTCAAGTCTCAATACCAAAAGTTTGACAAGGAAAAACAGTAGAGGCTTGAAAGAAGTTACTTGTTTCAGAAGTGATAGCAACAATAGGAGAGCTACGAAGGGAATAGTGCTCAGCAATATGTTGCCTTCTTGTAGTTTCCCTTTGGATTGCATCAGCAGTAGCAGTTTCATCTCTTAAGAATTGCTGCTACTGTCCCTTCTCAGCTTTCTCAAAAATAATTATGGCCTTAGAATGTTCTTGTTCTACTGCCTTAGCAACTGCTTCATGAATAGGGTCTTCGACCAAATCAGAAGGAGAGACAGTTATCTTCCTTCTCTTTTTTCTCTGTATTGGTCTTGCCTGTTCCTTCTCAATTTCTCTTCCTTCGATCTGGGATTCAGACTCCTCAGAAGTAAGTTCTTCTTCTCCTACTCAATCATCTGTTTCCTCTTTTTCCTCTGTAATGGTACTTCCTGCTCTTTCTCAATCTCTCCCTCTTCAATCTGGGATCCAGATTCCTTAGGAGTGAGTATCAGCTTCCTTTTCTTTTTTTGCTTTTGTTTGTCCTTGAGAGTAGCCAGAATTTCAGCCCTCTTAGGAGATCCTTCTTGTGGAGACCCTGCACCAAGAGGTATGAATGTAAAGGAAACAAACAAAAGAGTCTAAAAAAAAAAGAAACCTGAAAATACTTACCCCTTTTTGAAGCAGCTCTGGTAACTCTAGCAGGAGAGGATGAGGCTATAGGAGCAGTTTTGGCAGCTGTGGAAAGAGAGGGAATGTTCTCAACTGTTGTTGATTTAGCCTTCGAAGGCACTCCTAACCCTATCAGTAAATCATGAGGGTGTACGGATAGGCGCACTTCCATATTGGCCGTCCACCAGTTTTGAAATCTTTTTAGAGCCAGGCCAGAAGGAAGGAAGGGGACAAATCTGAACTCGCTCAATTCTTTCAATAGTTTAAATGTTGTAGCCTCTAGTTTTGATTTGGGTATTCTCAGGTCTCTGGCCGTAAGATGGACATTCGAGAGGCTACAAAGTGGAACAGGAATCCCCTAACTAAGCCCAAATTGTCTGGCAAACTAGGAAGGGCAGTACACCTCAGATATATATTTATAAGCTCGAGGGTTTAAAGTACCTATGAACAACTCCCTCGGTAACAAAATAGAAGCCCACATATCTTTGTGGGGTGGGATGGAACATTCATGGTCAGCCAAGAATGCTTGCAGCCAAGCAGGTCCTGTGTTGGCATCAAAGGGGCAGAAGAAGGAGGCAGATGGAGAAATAGGAAGTTGATGAAAAAAGGTGAGGTAATAGGCAAAGGAAGCAGGATAAAGAGCAATTCTAACATACTTTTCCCCATAAGTGCTAGGATCCTGAACAAGGAATTTTAAGCATTTGGAATGCAAATCAGTGAAATAGGCGAAGAGCCAGAGTTGGAGTACCCAAATGGGACCTCCCTGATTGATGTCAAGAGGTTTCTCACAAAATTGGGAGCAAGCTCTATAAACATGGCCTAAGAGATATGGGGCCAAGGCTATACGTTTTTTCAAAACAAGGGCCTTTGCAAGTGGGGCGAATTCAGGCATAATCCGTTGAGATGATGTACAAAAGAGAAATTTACACAACCAGCATAAAATGAAGGAAAAGAGTTCTCTATCTCTCACGGGGCCTATCCTTTTGTTTTCAGTCTTTACAAAGTCACTACAGAAAGAATTTAGGGGGGGAAGAGAAAACTTAACAGAGGGGTCTGGGTAACTGGGAGAGAAAGGAGTGCCAAGGGGTGAAAGCCCTAAAAGATGGCAGGTATCAAGAACGGTAGGGGCCATCATGCCACACCGAAACTGAAAAAAACTGAAAGCCATATTCCAAAAGCAAAGAGCAATAGGAATCAAAAAAGGGTCTTCAGGAACGATGAACCTGGAAAGACGGAGGGTGTCGAGAATACAGAGCTCCTGCAGGTCATCTTCTCGCGCAGGTATAACTCTGTCATACCATTCTTCCCATTCAGCACTCAAAGTCGGCCAGCAGCGATGAGGTTGGGTCACCCTCCAATTTCCCTAGTCGAGCCCTTCTTCGTAGAGAAGAAAGTGGTCCTCCAAGCGAGGGTATAAAGCTGGAAGGTGGGTAGGAGCTTCTCAGAAGATGGGACCCAAAACATATTCTTGCTTGTTGCTATGGTGAGGAACAAAGAGGCGTTCGTCTATGGCGCTTGACCTATCAGCTGTTAACTTGGTAATCTTTTCATCAATACATCTTTTCGAAGCCATGGTTGGGCTTATACGATCACCAGCAAGCACTTTCAGAGAAGAAGAATCCATTGGTAGCAAGCAGCAAGGAAGAGGCAAGGAAGAGAGGGTTAACAGGGGAGAAGGGTTTGTGTTTTGGGCGAGCGAGTGATTTCAGAGCACGAAATAAAAGGGTTTTAAAAGCCTTTGTGTCTGCAAGATATATCGTGTAATTCGTTAAGTACTAAAAGTACAAATACGAAGACCTTCCTTCAATATTGATACTTTTGGAGGAAAAACACACCCCGATGTTGAGGCCAGCTTCGAAGTATAGTATTTGGCTTCGAAACCAAATTTTGGCGCCAAAAGTCAAATAATAAACGGCTTCGAAACTGAGAAGCCGGCTTCGAAGTACATTTCATACCTGTGGATGTAAGAATGCTCAAGTATTTGTTTATTTCAAAGGGATTAAAGACCTGCTTTAGGTTTCTCAATGAAAGTAATGTCCTTCGAAGCAAAACTTAAGATCTCTTAAGGATGTGAATTAGTGTTCGAAACATCAAGACCAATAGTTGGTTTATATATATTCAGATAAGATTGTCTTTTCAGACTAAAACAGTGCAGCCCTCAAAAGGAGCTTCCATATTTTTGAAAGTATGGACTGTTGTTTAAAGCAAAATGGTCAATTTAAAACTGATTGATCATACTAAATCATGACCACATATTGGTTATAATTGAAACAAGTTTTAAGGGGTAAGATTGTTAGATTCGAAGCACGGATTATGAATGAAAAATCAGCAAAAACTATCAACTGCATTCCATAAATTGGAAAAGTTCACGTTCGTTTTTGTTAGTACTTCATTTAAAACAAGTAAATCCAGATTCGAAGGATAAGATTGTTCAGTTCGAAGTCCTAAATTTGCTTTTAAAGACAAATGGAGACAAGACCAAACAATGCCAAACCAATAGAAAATTCTTAGTTGTATTAAAGCAAAAGCAATTACATCGAATGGCCCTTTTTGGGCACAAATTCAAGTTCATAAAAGTAAGGAATAGAATAAATAACAAGATCATGAAATTTGGTTCAACTATGATCAATGAATTTTAGTTCTTTCTTTATTCTATCCTCTATTTCTTCTAGGATTGGCTGCATAAGTTGATGTGCTCTCACTTCATAAAAGAGCTCTTCAGCCTTTATTTCCAATGTTGTTTCTTTCAATTCTTGTTCTAACTCGTCTATATCCAAGTCATCCCAGTACGCAGAGTCTTTATTCTTGAAGTTATCGAATTCTTCAATGAAGTTCTCTGCTTCGTACTGGGCATGAATTCGAAGGGCGGAGAGTTGGTAAAAAGATTGAGTGGTGGCCACAGAAGTTCGATGCCAGTGAAGAAGCAGCGGAAGTTGGTCCAAAAACATATGAAGTTCTGCTTGGGCGAGGGGGTTGAAGACGTGACCCCGAGTCAGAATATCACAAGCCCATCGAAGGTTCTTGAGAGGAACATCGTCCTCAAGAACATTGAAAGGCAAATGAGAGAAGGTCGCAAGCAGAAATTGGGCTTGCTTCCGCTCAGCTGGAGTAAGGGAAGGTGGAGGCTTGTAAGGAGAAAAGACCTTATCCGCGAAGAGGGCAAGCCTTAGTCTCTCTGTCCAGCAAGGATTTGGTGGAGGATGAGGTATGAGAGCTTCCATGTTGGGAGAAGGAGCAAGGGCAGAAGGAACAAGGGCATTAATATAATCAAGCCAGTCAGAAGAGCAAAGCTTGGCCTTCTACGCTAAGAATGATGGATCGTACCCTTGTGCCTCTTCTGGGCGTCGGGCAGCGTGCACTATCTTTGTAGGCATGGAGGATGTGTACCATGCTACAAGCATATTCTCCTCTAAAATGCGTCGTCGGTCGATGGGCACGTAAGGATAAACCACCGAGCTTCGCGCATAGGACGGAAACTCTAAAGGATCAGTGAACTCGACGAAATGATGGTCAATTCGCTCCCTCAGATCATAGGCCTCAGGTTTCGACCAGCTTGCCCAGTCAGAAACCCCAGAGGAAGAAGAAGCCACATCCCATGCAGAGGGTTGTGAAGAAGAACTTCACATGTCCATATTTGTGATTTTCTGAATCAAAGGATTGAGACCAGTTCGTTCGTAGTCCAAGGGTGAGTCAGAAGAAGAACTTCCCATGTCCATATTTGTAAGTTTCTGAATCAAAGGATTAAGGGCAATGTGTTTGTAGTCCAAGGGTTGATAATTTGCAAAGGCATCCACGACCTGAATATAGAAAGGTGGGTAAAGGTGGCTAATTAATACATGGAGGTTCTTTCGAGGAGAAACAACATCATCAGATGACTCTTCGCGTGCTCGATCAATGAAGGCAAAAATCGATTCGGCCATAAAAAATATATATCAGTCTGTTCGAATACTAAGGTGGTGGGGTATTCAAAAGATTGAAGGAGAGTTTAATGCAGATGATGAATGACAGTTACATTTCTGAAAGAATGCAAAGTCCATGCACGTTCTAAGATGTGGATAAAAGACCTAGATCCACTAATATCACCAAGTATTGGGTATATTAGTGGGGGGTAATGTTGGCTACATATTTTGTACAAGTTAATTACAATTCGACGCGTGGCAGAATAAGGGTAATACAGGAAGACTATTCAAGTCTTCGATCCTGATCGTACACGTGGTAATTAGTATTGGTTATTACAAGATCTGAGTAGTAGTGGATCAACAAAGAGATGTAAGGTGATGTGGCTTCAACGGTTACTCACACTTAAATTCAAATTTAAGAGGGAAGTCTAACTACAAGTGATAGCATAGTGGAGCTAATTATAAGGCAACATGATCAGCGATCATGGAGGAGCAGTTCGACGGTTAGAAATACAGTTCGATGGTCATCCTTGAGAAGTATAAATAGTAGAGAAGGCCCACAAAAAGAGCCCCAGACTCAGATCCGAAAAACCAGTCTTATTCTACTTATTTTCCTTTTCAGTTTTACATTTCCAGTCTTACATTTCCTGTTCTTTACATTCCTGTACTTTAAATTCTTGCACTACACTTCATTCATAGGAGTAGTTTCAAGTAGTAGATTGTTGCTGTAAGCCTATACGAGGCTGAGTTTGGATCATTGTAAGTTTTTCATTTTAACGAAATGCTTCAAATTGTTCTTCATTTAATTGTTATCTTGTTTAATTCTCCTAAATCAAGCCACCAGCAAAAGTCCTCTTCATTGAGGTTGAAAGAACTAAAACACAATCGTCAGATAATTGGTTGGCAATTAATTTTCTGTAAGGACTGATTGATCCTTGTTGGCATGCTCGCAATTATAAAAAATAACCTTCGAAAGCCAAAAAGCCAACAGGTATCAGAGTTTTTCTGAAGCTTGATGCTTCGAGTTATCACTTGAGCTCATACTCTTATCATAAATCCATCTAAAAAAAATTATTAAATTATTTTAAAAAATTCATTAAAAACACAAAAAAGAGAGTGAACTCCTCATCTCGTTTCCTCCTTTAACATTGATGTAGCATATCATTATTAATATATATATATATATATATGATTATTATTTTTTATGAAAAATTAACATAGAGAACATGATGCTAATTTAGTTTGAATGTAAAGTTAACCCAGAGGGCAGACATTTTTATTAGGGGGAACTACAAGCAAGTGGGAGAAAGGAAAAATAATTACTAATACATGAGGGGATGCAAGTGACACTTGCACCCCACAAACTTTCACTTGCACCCCACCACAAACACACTTGCAAGTTGCACCCCTTATGTGATAAGGATGAGGTTACATGAGTTCAATACACTATAGGAGTATGTTATCACTCCCTCTGTAACATCATTAATTAAATTAGTCCCTCTGTAACTACATTGGTTAGATTAGTTAAACTCTTAGTTAGACAGTGGTTAGGCAGTTAGTTTGTTACTGTGATTGTGTATAAATACATATTGTATTCTATTATAAAAGGGAATAAAGATTTAATATTGATTCAATACTTTATCATGGCATTAGAGCTAAGAGAAGCTCCAACGAGCAATCTTCAAACCCATGGAGTCTTCTTCTTCTTCTACTGTCATTCCATCAAATCTCAATATGCTAATTTCAAATCTGAGCCCTCTTGTGACAGTCAAGCTAGAAAGCTCAAATTTCATTGTCTGGAAGAATCAGTTGCAGAATCTTCTTCGTGCAAATGATATTCTCAAGATTGTTGATGGATCAACAAATTGTCCTGTTAATACAGTGACAGATTTTGCACGAGGTTTTGACCTTTGATTTTTCTGAAATAGGTGTTCTAGACGGAAAGGGTAGAGTTGGTTCAGACAATGAGAAAAAGTGCTTGCGTACATAGGGTGCCTTATTGGATAATAGCTTCAATGTTGGCATGCACGAAGGGCTTAAGTGTGAGACAGAAGAGAGGGGCTTTTGCGCGAAATAGAAGAAATGGTTTATAGAGTGTCTTCTTGAGTCACGACTTCAATACTTGTGAGAGAGGAGTAGACTCAAGTGCGAGAGAGAAATGAGGGTTTGTAGAAAGTGTCTTCTTGGGTCACGACTTCAAGGTCCGTGTACATGAAAATGAGTGATAAGCGTTAGAGTGTATCTCTTGGGGTCACAGTTTCAATGCTTCGAAACACAAAACCATGGCATTTTAATAAAGAGAAATGATTAGTGATGAAATATTTTTTGTATCCTTAAATACTAGAACAAAGAATTTATTATTGGTGATGAAATATTTTTGTCTTCCACTACTTAACCTTATGAGACGAAAAATATATTTGTCACGCAATCAATTAGAATTTATTAGTGACGAAATATTTTCGTCTCCCACAACTTATTCTTCCGAGACAAAAATATATTTGTCGCCTATTTAATAAAAATATGAAATGACATTGTCTGCATGATAGAGTGTTTATTGGTGACAAAATATTTTCATCTTCCATAACTTATCCTTCCCAGACAAAAATATATTTGTCGCCTAATAAATGGAAATATGCAATGACGTTGTTTAATAGGTATGGAATTTATTGGCGACGAATTACGTTCGTCACAAAAAAAATTATATTTTGTGACAAAAATGTTCGTCTCCAATGAGCTAAAATAATTTGCACCAATGCAAATGAAATTGGCGCCTCATTTTTGCAGACGAAATTTTGTTTTCATCTCCTATACTTTTGAGAAAAATTAAAACAAACGACAAAATTAATATTTTGTCATCTTTGGGTTAAATTTTAAGACAAAAAAAATTTTTGTCACCAAATTTTGTCACAATAGCCTAGATATCTTGTATCTATGCTTCATTTTATTACAAGAGTTCGATCATGATTACAGATAAAAATAAATAAAATACTGCGGTTTATTTCCAATCTCAATCACACTAAATCTCATCACCTGAAAGGGGATAGCAGCTATAAGCACATGGCAGAGTAAGAAATATTATACAGTAAGCATGAGGGTCCCAAAAATCCATGGATAATTATTAGGCTAAACAAAAATTAGATTAGTAACTAAAATAGATAACTAATTTTAATTCATAGAAGTAGAATATGAAAATCATATAGCAAATAATCATAGCTGCACTACAGAACAGAACAGAACAGAGGTCACTAAAGTGAAAATCAGAACAAGGGTCAATGGATCCATAATAAACAGAGGACCACAAAGTGGCCAAACAGGGGCCAATGGTTATTTAAGTCCCCCAAGCCATGGGACTCTCGTGGTAGCACTTACAAAACATAATTGTTTATAAAATCATTGTCAAATACTTTCTAAAATTTAAACAAATATATCCATGAGTTTCAATTTATGCAAATAGGGGTCAGAAAATAATCCACATAATTGAAATATTAATATAATTTATAAAATACAAATTGCGTAAAATAAATTATAGTAACTCAAAATATACGTAAAATATATTATGATAACTCAAGACATATATAAAACATATTATCATTAAAAAAATTTAGGCTTTTGCGACAGCAAAATGTCTTTGCTAATACTCCTAATCCCGTCTCAAAAACGTTTTAGCGACGACAAAGGGAGGGTCACAACAGACGGCGTTGCAAAAAAGTTTTAGCAACAGCATTTGTGGCCTTTTGTGACGGCATTTTACTGTCACCTATAATATGTGAAAAATTGAGACCTTTTGTAACGGCAGTGTTTTACCGTCGCTAAAAATTTTATTTGAGACTACAAGAAATGCTGTCGCGAATTGTGTTTTTTTTGCAACAGCATAACCACTGTTGCCAATGGTTCTAATTTTTTTGTGATAGTGTGGTATTGTCGCTTCAATAATTATCTACTTAATTTTACATTGCTTCTAATTAATAGAATAATTACATAATAACTTCTAATATAAATTAAATTACACTTTATCGCATACCATCATTAAATTAATTATTTTATTTTATTCTTACAGAATATTTAATTAAACGTTTAGGGCTTTTTCCATTTACAATTAAATAATACTAATATAAAATGTAAGGGACAACTTAAATTTTTGGGTTGTTATACTCCTCATCATTCTTTCAAGTTACAAAAAGTTTTACATGTGCCTTCCATTAAATCTAATCTTGTATCTGTGCATCAATTGGCCAAGGATAATCATTGCTCTATAACTTTTGACCAATCTTCTTTTTCTATTCAGGACAACATTTCCAAGGCCTTACTTCATAAAGGTTTTCATACCAATGGCTTATATCAATTTCACTTCATCACCTGTTTCATGCTTATCATTGTTCAGTCTCATCACATGCTTCTTCTAACATATAGCATAAGAGATTAGGCCACCATCCTCTCTTAAATTTCATTTGCTTAAACAAAAGTTACCTTTGTCTGTAGCTTCCAATAAAAGCACACTTCCTCGTGTACATTGCTCTGTTGCTAAATGTCATAGGCTTCCATTTAAACTGTTCAATTCTACTATAAATAATCCCATGGCTTTAATTCACAGTGATGTATGGGGTCCCTTTACTTGTTCGACATCTTCTTACAAATGTTATGTTTTGTTCATTGATGATTTTACAAAATTTACATGGCTTTATGCTCTTGCTTATAAAAGTGAAGTGTGTGCCAAATTTATGGAATTCAAGGCTTTTGTGGAAAAACAATTTGGGTTTCCTCTTAAGATTCTTCGAACTGATGGAGATGATGAATACATTAATCATCCCCTCCAGCATTATCTTCACACTCATGGGATTCATCATCAATTTTCTTTCCTCACACTCCATCTCAAAATAGAGTAGCTAAGAGAAAGCATTTGCATCTCACTGAAACTACTTTTTCCTTTTTTCATCACTCTTGCTTGCCTCTTACTTATTGGTTTGATGCCATTGTCATAGCTACATACTTGATTAATAGATTGCCTAGTGTTTCTCTTCATAACTACTCTCCTTTTGAATTGTTTTATCATCACTCTCCTTATTACAATATGCTTAAAGTGTTTGGTTGTCTCTGTTTTCCTTGGTTTAAGCCTTACAATTCCCATAAGTTAGCTCCTAAATCTACTCCATGTGTTTTTCTAGGATATCATCCAAATGCCAAAGGTTATAGACGTTTAGACCCTCACACATGCAAAATTCATCTATCTAGACATGTTATTTTTCATGAGTATGCCTCTCATTTTTCTTCTTCTTCTTTTAGTTCTGCCACATTTTCTTTATCTCAACTACAGGTCTTTTTTTGGTCTCCTTCTTCACAGTCCTTGCCAAACCAGACCACAAAGTTTAGCTCTGCCAACCAGTCCAGCCTCCAGCATCTTAGGCCACAACAGTCCTTTGTTCACACTAGGCCACAGCAGTCCCAGCTGCCCAGGCCCCAACAGTAGTCCCAATTCCAATCATAGCAACCCAGGTCACATCAGCTGCAGTCTTCTGTTCACAAGTCACATCAGCTACAATCCTTTGTTCACCCTAGGCCACAACAGTCAGCACTGCCCAGAATACAACAGTAGTCCCAGCTGCCCAGGCCACCTCAGCAGTCCCAACTACCCTCCTTTTTTCAAAATAGCCAGCTGCTCTTATCTTTTCGGAACAGTCAGCCCAGCTTCTCTGTTCCCAGGCCAACTCCCTTATGTCTTGTTTTTCCTATCTCTCTGCCTCAATTGTCATTGTCATCTCCTCCCTTTCCTCTGCCTATATCTGCTCCACATCCACCCATTCCCATCAATTCTATTTCTGTGGTTTTACCTCTCCCTCATTCTACTCTCAATACTCACCCTATGCAAACTCGATCCAACTCTAGGCCCTCTTGTTTTGCTTCAACTCTTTCTGTTTCTCCTGCTTCACCTGATTCTAAGCCTCTCTCCTACAAATCTACTCTTGTTTCCCCAGTTTGGTTTCAGGATATGCTTGATGAATATGCTGCTTTTCAATATCAAAGAACATGGACTCTTGTTCCTCTCCTCTTTCTAAACAAGCTATAGGCTGAAGTGGGTTTTCAAACTTAAAAGGAATTCTGATGGCTCTATTGCCAAGCACAAAGCCAAACTTGTTGCCAAGGGGTTTCTACAACAGCATGGCATAGATTATCAGGATACTTTCAGTCTTGTTGCCAAACAACCAACTATTCGGATATTCTTATGTCTGGCTCTTCATCATCATTGGCCTCTCAAGCAGCTAGACATTTATAATGCTTTTTTACATGGCAAATTAGAAGAGGAGGTTTACATGACTCAACCCCCTAGCTTTGTTGATCCTTCACACCCTAATCTTGTGTGCAAACTCCATAAGGCTCTCTATGGTTTAAAACAAGCCCTCGGACATGGTATTCCACTTTTCTCTCTTTCCTTGTTTTTTAAGGTTTCATTCAGAGTCTTTATGATTCCTCTCTCTTTATTCATAAAACCTCTTCTTCCATTACCTATCTTCTTATCTATGCTGATGATATTCTTCTCACTGGTTCTAATGCTTCTTATATTTCTTCCTTGTTATCTCATATGCATGCTACCTTTTCCATGAAAGAATTAGGTGATCTTTCCTATTTCTTAGGCATTGTTGTCCAACCATCCTCCCATGGGTTCTTTTTGTCTCAACAGAAATATGCCACTGATATTTTGAATAAAGCTGGGATGGTTGATTGCAAAACTTGTGCTACACCTTCTTCCACCAAGTCTTCTTTCTCTGCCAATGACTCTTTACCTTTCAACCAACCTTTTCTCTATCGCAGTGTTGTGGGAGTTCTTCAGTATCTCACTATCACTCGCCTTGAGCTATCTTATGCTATTAATCAAGCATGTCAATATATGCATGCTCCAACTGTTGGTCATTTTTCAGCTGTTAAAAGAATCCTTCGTTATGTTAATGGTTCACTTTCTCATGATCTGTTGTTCAGTTCCTATTCTTTTCAGCTTACTTCTTACTCTGATTCCAATTGGGCTGGTGATATCTCTGATTGCCGTTCTACATCTGTTTATTGTATCTTTCTCGGCACCAATCTCATTTCCTGGTCCTCTATGAAACAATCTAGGCCTTGTTTGGCATAAACTAAAAAAGTCAAAAAACCACTATCCTATTTAAGTCAGACTATCTTATTTAAGTCACATCACTTCTCTATCACATCACTTCAAAGCCAACCCATACCCAACCCATATTTCATAAAAAGTTAAAAAGTGCACTTATTTAGATCATCCCAAACAACCCCCTACTGTCTCTCGGTCCTCTACCGAGGCTAAATACCGGTCTTTGGCTCACATAGTTACTGAGTTCACTTGGTTGCAAATGCTACTTCAGGACTTCCTTATTCCACAACTTTCTCTTCCTATTCTTTGGTGCGACAACATGCCTGCCTTATCATTGCCTGCCAATCCCATATTTCATAGCCGCTTTAAGCACATCGAAGTGGATTGCCATTTTATCTGTGAGAAGGTTGCTCGCCACAAGTTGTTTCTCCGGCATGTTCCCACATTAGACCAACCTGCTGACATTTTCACTAAACCTTTGTCCTCTGCCAAATTTTCTTTTCTGACTTCCAAGCTTCTCGTTGGTCTTCTCCCTCTCAGCTTGCGGGAGCCTGATAAAGATAAGGTTACATGAAGTTCAATACACTGTCACTCCCTCTGTAATAGCATTAGTTTTATTAGTTCCTCTGTAACAGCATTGGTCAAATTAGTTAGACAGTAGTTAGGCAGTTAGTTTGTTACTGTGATTGTGTATAAATACATGTTGTACTCTATTATGAAAGGGAATGAAGATTTAATATTGATTCAATATTTCATCATCATGCATTAGTAATTTGTTTTCCCTTTCTCCTACCTACAAGTAATCTCCCTTTTTATTAATGTAGTCCAAAAGGCCCACACAAAAGACTCACCTCATAAAAAGCCCAAAGCTAGGAAAAAAATTAATTTGGTAACTAAAATTTTCAATTGACTTTTTCGGTTTTTTACTTTTTTTTTTTCTCTTTTTTTTTTTTTTTTTTTTTTTTTTTTGTATATAAAGTGAGGAGGACCTAGGGAGGATAGAAATGGGAAGAACGCCAAAAGATCAAATGAAAACTTACGTGCACAGAATTTAATAAAAAATCATACACAATTCTTTTATATTAAATGAACTCACAAATTTGATCTCAATGAAAGGAGCAAAAAGGATGCAGTTGACACTGCCATAGCCATAAAGAAACATAATGATGTGCTAATGAAAAAACTCAAAATCCCACTAATGGATTTGTGTTTCCACCCAAGCCACTTAACGAGGTGATCCAGCCGCACCTTCCAATACGATTTAAAAGTTCAAAAGAGAGAACAAGTCAGACGTGGAATATGTCCCATCGGTTATGTTATGTATGGGGATTTCAATATCCTTAAGGTCGTGTTCCTTCACATGCAAATTCACCATCTAAATACAGTTTAAAAAAATCAATATTTTTGTGTTTCAGCCTAGATTATTTATTTCGAGATATTTATATGCCTACTATTAGTTTTGGTGATAGTAGAAGATGTGTAAACGCAATAAAAGATTAGTACCTCCCGTGACCATAAGCTGATTTGGCCCACCACATAAAATTAGGGCCTTCTTGCCGTTGTGATTTCGCTTAATATTTATTTTTTAATTTTGGTACCAACACTTTCTCAAGAGGCACCCCAAGATCAAAACTAGGATTTATCCCATAGGAGTTGTTACTCTCTAGTCTCTACTGAACCAGTGGCATTATACTAGCTTTTTGTTAATAACCTTTAAGAAGTAAAAAGAAATAAAGAAAAAGAAAAGTTCACAATGGGCTGCACAAGTTTGAATTTTAAAGTTCAAACAAAATCAAGAGTTTGGGGTCTAAGTTTAGATAATTTTGGAGATCCCATATTGATAATCCATAAATATTGTTAGAAGTACAAAATGAAGCCTTCAAAACTCTTTAATTTTTTTTTTTTTTTTATTTGTTTGGGATTATAGTCTTCAAATAATAGACATAAACACTTTCAATCTAAAAGCCATATCACATATTTTTTGTATCTAAACCTTTTGATAGAGAAGCTCGGAGAGAATGAGGCAATACAAAACCTTCAATGTGTGCATGAGAACTTTTAGCTTTTTGTAATGTGAATGAAACATCAATAGTTATTTAGACATATCATTTTGAATTTACATTTTGTAATTCAATCTGTATTTATCGTGTCTAAGGCGCCAAAGGGCATTGACAAAATTTCTTCTAGTACCTACAACATTACATAAAAATTACTCACATATGTATCTTATTACCCTAAAATATAAGATGATATAGAACCCATTGTACTTCTTTTTACCAACGCCCGACAGAATCAATATGTTCTTGTTGATGTAATTGTTTTTGAATTGAAGTTGGATGGTAAGGCTGCAAAAATGGTTGATCTGTTGCCACAAAAGATGGTTGAGAGATGAGACTAGTCGAAGAATATACACTAGTGTAAGGCATATTTTGTTCATGCTCATGATGTTGTAATCCTTGTTCAGATCGTTGTTGTTGTTGCTGCTGTTGCTTAGGAAGATGAAGTTTCTCTCCTTCTAACTCTCTATATTTTGCGAGATATTGTTTAAGTGGGTTGACATAATCCTCAAACCCTAGGGTTGTGATAGCCCATATGATATCTTCTCCATTAATGGTCTTCCTCTTCTCACGTTGGCATTTATCGGATGCTTCCCCCGTAACAAAGCTAATGAACTCTGACACACATTCTTGAACTGTCTCTTTTGCGTCTTTAGAGATTTTCCCATTGCCTGGAATCACCTTTTTCATGATCCGTCCCACGTTGGCTATTGGAAGGAACCGGTCTTGTTCTTTATTGTTGTTGTTGATGTTGATGTTGTTGTTGTGGTTATGATTTTTGTTGTTGCTACTCTTTGAACATGAGCTTTCAGGGCTACCTGTATTGCCCACATGTGGTCCATTTTTATTCCTATCATCTTCCATATCTCTCTTTTTACCTTTGAGAGAATGATTTTTGAGTTATTGGATGCTTTGTGTTTTATATGGCATGAGGGAAATGGCACAAGAAGCATAAAAGTAGGCAAATCAAGTGGGGAGACAAAAGGCTTACGTTATTTTTAACCAATTTAGGCCCCGGGACTCGCTCCCACAGGTAGATGAGGTAATTAAGTGTCAGGATGCAACATAACTAACTCTTGCAAGGAATATAGAAAGGACTTGACTTTAGGTGTAGTTTCATTTTATCACAAATTGATAAATTCTCAAACAAAATAAAAATAAGAGTTAACTATAAAAATCTTGCCATTTTGGCATGTATGGTTTTTTAAGAATACAATCACTCCAAGGGGTTAGATGTGTGCATTTTGAAATCATCCCCATTCCATAAATGACATTGAGATCTCCATTTCATTTTATAAGATTGAAACAAAACATCAAAATCTAAAGTCAACAATTTATAACTATTGCATCATTTTAAATTTCAAATTTCTCTTTACCTCCTTTTGAATTTTAAATAAAGATTTGTTGACGTGTCCCTTTTATGTGTTTTCTTTTGTTTTGTTTTCAAGTCTAACAGAAAACTACACAAAAAGTAGATTTTTTACTAAATCCTCTCCTTGTAATTAAGATAAGATTCACTGTCTTACAAGTTATCAATCAATGAGTAATATGATGTGATGAAAAAAAGCCACTTTGTGTAACCAGCTCAAGATCTTTGAATCCTAAACATAATAATTCTTCTTAATAAAATTCTCATTTAATTTTGATTGGAAATGTTTAAATTAGATCGTCCAAAGTCCAGATTTTAATTCTTCACTGTTTCACTTTAGAGGATCCGGACCATAGTTCTAAATCGCGGTATCGGGTAACGTAACGGTATCGATCACGGAGTATCGGTATCGGGAGTATCGGTATCGGGTATCGGGCGTCGCGGCTGTGAAATTTCAAAAATCTTTAGCAATCCCTTTAAAACTCAATTTTATGTATTTTTTGACTCTTTTAGCCTTAATTTATCATATTTTAATCAAAATTTTGATATGTAGAGGCACTCTTGACCCATTTTCAACTAAATAATATGTACTCCCTCCGTCCCATAATATTAGTCCCTTATTCCATTTTTCATTGTCCCAAAATATTAGTCCCTCTTCAAAAATCAAGTACAAAAATAATATAAATTTCCCATTTTGCCCTTCTTTTAAATTCATAAATAATATAAAAAGTACAATTGTGACATTGATATTCTCAAAAAAGTGTACTATCAAAGGGTAATTTTGGAAAACCAACTTTTTAAAAGTACAATAATTGTACTACCAAAAAAAGTTGAATTCCCCAAAAGGGACCATTATTTTGGGACGGAGGGAGTATTTATTTTAATCTCAAGCTTTTATTTGGCATATATGTTAAATTTTAATATAAAATTGATGTGGAAATATTTTTTTACTTTTTTTCAATAATGAAATACTTTCACATGCACAACAAATTAATAAGAGAAAGAGGGACATGAAAATAAATCATTCGCTTCAATCATAATCGCATACAAACAATCTATTACAAATCAACAAATTTTTTTTTATCTATTTTAATGCACTTTCAATCAATAATCAGGGTGACTTTAGTCTCATCCCCCATCAAGCAAACAAAAGCTCTTAAATTTTTTTGATTTGTATTATTAATATTTTATTATATATAGTTTGGTTATTTAAAAAAATCAAGGATCCCATCAAATAAAAAAAAAATATTCAACACAATAATAATACTATCTAGAGGCACTATCCAGATACACTTAAAAAGTAAAATATTTGTGAATATCTTTTTATAAAAAAATTACTAATTTTTCACAAATATGTTATTTTTTAGGTACTAATACAATACTAACCTCCACCTCTCATCATAATGTTAGCTAAATGATTAGATCGGAAAAATATGATTCAGAATTTGGTGCACATAATGTTGGACTCTGCAAAGAAACTAATCACCACATGGGAGACTGAAATAGAAAAACAAAGTGGGACAGGTGTAGAGCTTTGCTTCAATATATATAAATGCTCCTAATATATATATATATATATAAATATTTGAAGAATTATAAATATATATTAAAATATATCTCATTCCCATCCCATACCATAATATAAATTAAAAAATAACCACAGAAAAAAGAAAAAAAAAACAAATTATAAACAAACCAAACACAACTTACCAAACAAAACCATTCCATACCATAATATAAATAAAAAAATAACTACAGAAAAAAGAAAAAAAGAAGAAAGAAGAAAAAAAAAACATATTATAAACAAACCGAATATGTTTTCGGAGCTGATGTTGTTAGGGATGAATCATGCTCTGTTTGTATTTTTCTCTCATTCCTGTTATCACGATTCGTTTCTTCGGAGCATATTATAAACGAATACAAAAGAATAAAGAAGAAAGAAAAAACCAGAGCATGAAACAAATACCAACAGAGAGAAAAACCTTCAACAAAAAACAGAGCATGAAACGAATCGGACACTATATCGCTCACGTATCGGATTCAAGCCGATACGTGTCGGGAATCGGCCGCTACGGACGCGAAATTCATTCTCACCGGTATACCGGTGACTATCCGACTCGGCACTCCCATTTTCCGTTACGAATCGGTCGGTACGGAACGTACCGGCCGATATTTAGAACCTTGATCCGGACTCATTGAGATTGCCACAAATTAGATGGTCCAATCAAGATTGATACTTTATGCTAATGGAATATTGTCAGCTAAAGCCCCAAATTATTCAATTTCATTTGGGTATTGCTTGACCATGTAATCGTAGTTATAATCATGATAAATTTATGTTATCAACCTTGTTATAAATAATCTGTTCAAAAAAAACAAACCTTGTTATAAATAAAATAAAATAAAAAGGGGTAAAAGGTAAAAGGAGCTTGTAGATAAAGAATCCCCATAGTTTTTCCAAATCTTTTTCAGTTCTCTTGGTTGTTTAAGGAGTGGGTTTTAGTCTTGGGGGGTTTCAACCATGGAAGGCGCCTTGAATATGGGAGGGTTGGATTTGTTTAGAAACGTTATTCGGGCGATCCTATGCGAGTGGGAGTTTGAGGGGTGGATTCCATTCAAATCTGTAGAGGTTGGCGTTGGGCCGAAAAAAGGAATGATCCAGATTTGTTTAGGAGCTTCATTCGGGCGCTCCTTTGAGAGTGGGAGTTTGAGGGGTGAACTCTATTCAGATCTATGGAGGTCGATGTTTCGTTGGACTCAGAGGAGGTTGTTCGGCTCAGGCACTCTAATGTAGTTATGGTGTTTGGCAACTTCATTCTAGAGGGAGTTGTTCTTGGGGTGGATCTTGGGTCTTTTAGCCATGAATTTTTCTATGGCCATGAGAGGTATTGGTGTTGGTGGTTCTTAGAAGCTTTGTCTCCATGGGAGATGGTGTTTCGGCTTGTAGAGGAGGTATTTTCGACCTTGTAGTGTTTGTTAGATCGACCATGGAAGTGGGTGTGAGTGTTCGGCCAAAAGGTGTTTTCACCGTGGGTGTCTCGATATTGGAAGCAAGCTTCGGCCGTGGAGTGGGTGAAGTCCGACGGAAATGTTAAGCGTGGGTGAAGTTTCGACGGAAGTGTCAAGCGTGGGTAATGTACTACAAAGGGAACAGTGTTCCGGCGTGGGAGTTCCGGCCGTGGATGTTTCAGTGTTCCGGCCATAGAGTGGGTGAAGCCCGATGGAGATGTCAGGCGTAGGAGAAGGCCAGCGGAAGGGTCAGGAGTGGAACAGCGAGGAGTTCTTTAGGTATGCGTCTTGATTTTGATGTTTTGGATTAGTGGGCGTTAATGCTGTGATTAATATAAAATAATCAAGAGTGCTGCTTTTGGGTTTTTCTTTTCTATAGTGTGGTTGGACTTTGGGGTTCTTGTTTTTTTGATTTTTGAGTTAAGTGCTTTTTAACTATTTGTTTTTGTTTTGGGGGATTTTCTAGTAAAAAATTCGTGAGGCCGAGGGGTTGGTTGTATGAGTGCGAGTAGCAATAGTAAGTATATTTTGTACTGTCTAAACCTCTCTTGATGTATTTCATCTTTCTGTACTTTTAATTTCATATTTTTAATGAAATTTTTTCTTTGTTGGGAAATGGGAAAAATATATATATATATATATATATAAACATACTAGAAGAAAAAGTCAATATTTTACCAAAATAATAATATTTACCACCACTATTATATGAATGTATTATCTATAGTTAGCTATTATTTACATTTATATTTTTTAAATATATAAATAACATATTTATCTTATTTTTTATTCATATTTTTATGTTATTTAATAAATGAATACTAAATATTAAACGAGTCAGTTAGCGAACCAAACTTATGAGCCGAATAAATTTCAACGAGTTTGAACTTGAACGCAAAAAAATAAAATAAATAAACAAAATTAATGAACTGAGTTCGAACGAGCTTTTACCGACCCGAACTCAAGCCTGTTTACGAACGGTTTTGTTCATTTGCAGCTCTACCCTTACATCTTCTTGAAGTTAAGCTAGGCTCTTATGATGCTACGGTCATGTCCAACAAGTTGAGATCCTCTCATTGGGCTCTCTCCTTACCTTTCTATTTGCAACGGTGGAGATGCACTTTGAGTTGATCTAACGATTCAGATTTGACTATTTAAAAATAAAAAAATAATCAAACAAATTTAAATTTGTTTTTCCCGCCCAAATCTGAATCGTTTGATCAACTCAAAGTGCATCTCCACCATTACAAATAGAAAGACAATGAGAAAGCCCAATGAGAGAATCTCAACTCCCAACAAGTTGAGATCCTCTCCACCCTCAGGTCCTCTTAAAGTAGTAATGTACACCATAAGCGAACTTTGAGAGAAGCAAATACTCTTGCTTTTTAGATGCTAGGGTCATCTTTTTTTTTCAGTCCAAATACTCCTCTTACTTTGAGAGAAACAATTTCATCTAAATTAGAAATTGTAGGAAATTGAAAAATGGATTGTACTTGGGTGTACCATTGTTTTTTTGCTGTTTTTATTTTTATTTTTTTAATGTATTGTATGTACACCATAAGCGAACTTTGAGAGAAGCAAATACTCTTGCTTTTTAGATGCTAGGGTCATCTTTTTTTTTCAGTCCAAATACTCCTCTTACTTTGAGAGAAGTAATTTCATCTAAATAAGAAATTGTAGGAAATTGAAAAAAGGATTGTACTTGGGTGTACCATTGTTTTTTTGCGGTTTTTATTTTTATTTTTTTAATGTATTGTGATTTTGCTGTGGCGATTGGACAAGTATTTTTTGTTTCTTTTACGTGTTTTCATCTTGCTGTGGTGATTGATCAGTCTAATTTATTTTTTTTTTTTGTGGGGGGGGGGGGGGGGGGGGGTGGTTCTATTTTGATTTTCTTTTGTCACGATTGAACGGTCTGGTTTAAAGGTTTGGTCGGTGTATTATGTTGAGTAAAAAACCACAAAATCATGACAAAAAGAACACAATTATTGCTGTGGTGATTAATCAGTCTAATTTTTTTTTTTCTTGTGGGTATTATGATCTTTTGTCATGATTGAACGGTCTGGTTTAAAGGTTTTGTTGGTGTTTTATGTTGAGTAAAAAACCACAAAATTATGACACAAAAAGAACACAATTATTCATCAATCCCTTTGCAAGTATATTAGTAGCTAAAAGGCCCATAGAGGAAAACTACAAGCTACCCACCAAAAAAAATAGGGGTAAATTAAGGCTCTGTTTGGTTGTATTCTTAAAATACATTTCTACTCGTCCATTCACGCTACACGTTTGGATACAATTTTCAAATCATAATTCCACCATACCATTCAAAATACATCTCCACTTCCCATTTGGCAACTTTCTCCTTTTGTTTCTCCACTGTAAAAACCTTCCAATGGTACATATTCTGTGTCTTCCATCTACTTCACTTTCGAAAAGTTTCACGTGCAAAAAGAAATTTAAAGCTGAACTTGACGAGTCATCTTCCTCTGTTTGAAAGATCACGGATGATTCTTCCTCTGTTTGAAAGATCATGGCTGATGATTCTTCACCGGTCATGTTCGTCTCTGTGAGCTGAGACCATTTTTTAAACCATGTCTGTGAACCACCTTCTCATCTATACCAGCTCCCGCAAATCAAGTGAGTTGCAGTTTGTGTGTTGTGGAAGATTCACTCTCTGGGCAACCAAACAAATACAAGATCGAGGTCAAATAAATTACAAATTTCTCTCAAAATTATTTTTATGGCTCACTGATTTTCTAAAACATCCCCAAATTATTCTGAATTTATTTGTCTCAGGTCAAATTTGTCAAACCTATTCTCGAATCAGACGACTACCAAAGAAGCGCACATCCACCCACTGTACCCACTCCATCACCTGTGACAACTATTCCATTCCTACTGATCTGGTACGCATATCCTTCAATCCATCTGCTATGTAATAGGTGCTAAGAAGTCAAAATGGGTTCTGAAATCAGTTTTGATTTGTCCAAGCAGTGCTGAGTCGGTTAACCGCCTGGACAACTGGCCGGTCGTCTCCCAGGTCATCCGGCCGGGCAACCATCGTTTTCTCTTCCACCTCTGGCTCGACCTGCACTCACCTGTAGACACGTTCGAACGTCCCGGGAAAATCCCATTTTGTTCATTGGGCTCACTACAGTTTGGACTCAATGTCACGGTTCTTAATCAGATCTTGCAAAGTGCAATGCGAGATTGATCAATCACCAAAGAGTCCAAATTCGACAAATCGTTTTGAAAAACTATTTTTTAGCAAGAAGTGCCAAACATGGACTGCTTTACCAGATACAGAGTTGCTACCTAAATATTTTATTTTGGGGGGATTTAGGAAACCCTGACTCGTGCCTAAGGCCACTTGTCCGTCATCACCAAAGTTGCCTCAGCTCGGGAACTTGGGTACGAGAGGGGAATGTCATGCAATGAGCACCCCCGCTCACCCGATCAAAGATCGGCATTTACTAACATGATATCTTGTTTTTGAAAACACATGTGCTCTTATTTCGGTTATTTAACCTATAATTACTATGTGATGTGCACAGCATACAAGTATAGACTGGATCGCCTAGATTGGAACAAAACATCCCATGTTTGTTTTTGAAAGCAGTTTGCTACTCGCAAGTAGGCTAAAATGCAGATTTTGCCACCCTCAAGTGGGCTTAGAAAACATGGTGGTTTGCTACTCTTAAGTGGGCTTAAAACTCGCAATCAATGAATTGTTCCAATTCAAGTAATCTAACCTTCACCCGCAGGCATTCAGGCAGTTATATCACATAAGCAGTTAGCCTCACGGCAAGCATGTTATCATTGCAGTCACTCACACACATGCAATGATGCTAAATCACCAAAGAGTCCAAATTCGACAAATCGTTTTGAAAAACTATTTTTTAGCAAGAAGTGCCAAACATGGACTGCTTTGCTAGATACAGAGTTGCTACCTAAATATTTTATTTTGGGGGGATTTAGGAAACCCTGACTCGTGCCTAAGGCCACGTGTCCGTCATCACCAAAGTTGCCTCAGCTCGGGAACTTGGGTACGAGAGGGGAAAGTCATGCAATGAGCACCCCCGCTCGCCCGATCAAAGATCGGCCTTTACTAACATGATATCTTGTTTTTGAAAACACATGTGCTCTTATTCCGGTTGTTTAACCTATAATTACTATGTGATGTGCACAGCATACAAGTATAGACTGGATCGCCTAGATTGGAACAAAACATCCCATGTTTGTTTTTGAAAGCAGTTTGCTAATCGCAAGTAGGCTAAAATGCAGATTTTGCCACCCTCAAGTGGGCTTAGAAAACATGGTGGTTTGTTACTCTTAAGTGGGCTTAAAACTCGCAATCAATGAATTGTTCCAATTCAAGTAATCTAACCTTCACCCACAGGCATTCAGGCAATTATATCACATAAGCAGTTAGCCTCATGGCAAGCATGTTATCATGGCAGTCACTCACACACATGCAAGGATGCTAAAGCATAAACACTCACCGAGTACTCCGAGCCAAAACAAAAGCTATGTTAGAAATCGATTTTTGATCCTAGCTATGTCAAGAATGCCTAATGCAACACATACAAAATACAACTAAGATAGGCTCGGCTATTCTAAAATGTCATGTGACATGCAATTTGATACATGTATTCAAACAGGAATTGAAATACAATGAAGTTAGTATGATGTGCTGAGCCTGGTGCATGCAAGACAAATGAATAGATGCAAACATGCGAGCATAAGGATGCTAATTGAAACATGCCCTAAAACTAACTATCGTAAGCTAGTAAATAAAAGGGAGAAAGAGATGGGGGTTGGAAGACATGCATCACACATACGCACACTTATTTACAACAGTTGTGCCCTCTCGACGGAGGGTCTAAATGAATAATACATAACTAACTAGCTAATCTAAACTAATCTAATTAAACTAGTTATTACACAACAGAATGAATAACAAGCTACAACTAATTATTACACAACACTAACTAGTTAACAAATCAACTAAATTAACAATTAAATAAGCATATAAAATATGTGAAGTGGGCTGCCTCAGCTCTGCCTCGGATGATGAAAGATGCATGCATGCTCGAATTGCCTTGCTCGAAAATCTGTCGCGATGCCCCGACTTGCCGCTGTTTGCAATTGATCTCAGAACACTGCACAAAGCTCCAGAAGGCTGAAACTCACCAAGGGAACCTGTGGGAAGGCTGCCGACCAGTTGTTGGCTTTGGAGACCACCTGCCGAACACTTTTTGTGGTGAAAACCAGAAAAAGTGGTCAGCCTACCACTTTATCTGGTCGGTTGACCAGTTTTTGTTGCTGGTTTCTGGTTTTCTGCAGCAGAGGGCAAGAGAGAGGCATGGCAAAGTATTTACGACACATTTGTGCACAATCATTCTCCCTATCATTAAACGAGCTCAAGGGAGTATAGTTCTCGATCCTCGAGCCATTAATCATGCATCTCGATGCATGGTGGCCGAGGAGCCAATTTGCGCAACTCAATATGAAATGAATGCACATATGAACACGTAAAGCCTAAAACTCCCTCATGTATAGTTAAGAGTGTCGGCGATCGGGAATTGAGGTACGTTTCATCACTTCGAGTATGAAACGCCTCTCGTTTCCCGTGTTTGGGCTAACTCCTATCCCAAACACAATGCAACAAACATGGCATGCACAATGCGACTACAAGTATGAAACCTAATGCAATACAACTTGGACATGCAAACACGCAAGGGATGAACATGCGAACATGCAACTAGCATACACAATGCTATAAACTATATGGCATACACAATGCTCATGACACTAGCATATACAATGTACATGGAAACTAGCATTCACAATGTGATGAAAGTGGCATGCGCAATGCAATGATCAATCATGCAACAACATGGCATACTTCAATATTATGAACTACATGGCATACTCGATGCGAAATGGACTTAAACCAAAATGAATAAGCCTCAGCCATATCCAAATCAGTGGCCATAGATGATGAAACTAAGGCACACAAAACACATGTAAGCATGCACAATGCAATGGACCAAGCTTAAGGCATAAAACACATTTTCCAAAATGCATTGAAATGATGAAATATGAAGTGCAAGGGCATATGTTCTAGCTCTGAAATGGCATACAAAATGACTTCGAATCATGCAAACAACTCATGTAATGCATGTTGAAAGTCTCAAGCATTGAAGCTAGTGAAGTGTATTACACTATAGGCGTGCAAAGCGATGATCAAATGACCAAACCAACCCTGAACAGACCCTATGCAGGCCAAAATAGTAGCAAAATGAGTTGGTATGATGGCTTTGAAAGGCACAAAATTGGGGCTCATGCAATGGCTCACGAATAGGGCATAAAAGCACAACTCTAAAGAGCACTTAAAGAGTGGAAAATATGAAAGTATAGCAGCCCCACATGCTTTGAAATAACATTTCCAGTGACGACAAAACATGCAAATATCTCAAGTTAAGCATGCAAGAGACTTCAAAACTCAAAGCTAGTCAAGGCTTTTACACAACAAACATGCATGACAAGTATCATTCGACCAAGAGGCCTCAAAACAGAGCTAAGGCAACCCAAAATATGAACAAAACCATGTTGGAGCAAGGCCAAAATGTGCTAGGATAGTGGGCCAAAACATCATGCATTCTACGCTAGTAAACATGATTTACACTACAAGCATATGAAGCATGTGAGAGGCTACCAAATTAGCCAAAAACAGAGCCATGGCATACCAAATGATGATAAAAAAAGCCACTGAAATATAGCCAATACATGCTAGAATGACATGCTACTTTGATGAGCCACAAATGAGATTACTCTACACATGCAAGAGGCAAGCTCAAGGTGACCAAACCAACTATGGACAGAGTTTAGGCAGCCCCAAAAGTCACCAAAAAGTGCCTGAACCAAGCCTTGGAATTGTGAAGATGTATGCTCCTTTGATAGGCTAAAAATGCAAGCAAACAAGACCAAAAAGAGAGAGGGTCACCCCTCTTTGATTTAGGACCTCAAAACTACATGCCAACCACTGAAAATCCACTGGATTTCAATGGCTAAAAGGCCAAGCAAGGACTAGCTCAAAGGCCCTATGGCATGGCACAAAACAAGGCCAAATGAGGCATGCAAGAGGGTAGAAGACCCTCAACACCAAAAGGGCCTTAAACAAACATCAAAAACACTTAAATATGAAGCCTTTTTTAGTTGAAAACAAATCTCAAATAAGCATGCAAGTATGGCTAAGAGAGTGACCAAGACAAAGCTTAAAAGGGAGAAAAAGAGATTACCCTTGAAGCTCAGCAAAACCAGCAAGTTTCTCAGCCAAAAACCAGCTTTTTAACCTCCAAAAAAATCCTCTAGGAGCCTCAGTTCAAAGGTAAGGATGTATGGTTAAGAGTGGAGGTGCTAAAGTGATGAACAACCCACTCTTTTGGTCCAAAATATAGAGATATAGAGGGAAGTATATACTTGAACCTTAGGAAATTTTCAGAACCTCTAGAATAGAGAGGGAGCCCCTCTTTTAGAGAAAAAACAAAGGTTCAAGCTTCTTGGAGAAGCTAAACATGGATGCAATCCCTCTATACATGTGTATAGAGGATACAGTCTGTGCCTTATAGCTGGCACAGCTGGCATCCACACAGTCTAACAAAACAGGGGGAAAGGGGCTGACCACTTAAAGTGGTCGGCTAGCTACTTGCAATGGTCGGCCGACCACTTAAAGTGGTTTCCCAGAAGACAAAGTGGTCGGCCACGGGAATTGGTGGTCACCACACTGAAAGCAAGCCAATAGTGGGGTGGGAAACCAGAAAATGTGGCCCAAAAACCAAGAAAACCAGTTTCTCGACCAGAAAATCGGTTGGCGGGGAGAAAAGTGGTCTCCAAGGAAAAAAGCTAGTTTCCCACCCTTGTACCACTTCCCAAACATGAAAATTAAGGTTTGTACCCAAGAAAAACCAAAATAGATGCAAGGCGAGGGTTCGGGAGGTAAGACGCGCTGCCGGGAGCCCCGAAAACCAGCTGCTGAGCATCAAAAGTGGCGTACGACTACAAAAGTGGTCTCCCGGACCACAGTGTCCCTCTAGACAGAGGAAACAAGGTGTGTTCCAAAAACCGTGCCAAACGGAGAATGTTAAGCGGTCCCGAGCCGAGGCGCACGGCCGATGGCTCTGAAAATCGAAAACTAGTCTCCAAATGGGAACAGTAGCCTACGATCACGAAAAGTAGCCTACGACCACTGAGAGATGGTCTACAAGACCTCTCCCTCCCTCCGGGAGGAGAAAACAAGACTTGGTCCGCTGATCAAGTCAAAGTACAAAGGGTCCCGAGGTCCGGAGGCGAGGCTCTCAGCCAAGAACTCCGAAACCTCGAAACGAGCACAACATGCGCAATCACCGAGCGCTCAATCGATGACGTCTGAGTCTTAAGGTCGGTCAAAATGGGGTGTCTACAGTTGCCCCTCTTTGATAGAACTCGAAAGTCATAAGTGACGGGAGCGAATGTCAAAGCCCAGAGACGACCCATTTTTGACAAGGCCGAAGACTTGGACAAATAAGGGAGATAAACAAAGAGATGTGCCCACAGGCAGGGGAAAAATGCAAAAGACATGCACGAGGCCGAACATAACTTATGATCATGCAAAGAAAAACTGTAATGAAGCACATATACACAATAAATGCAACAATTTAAGCAAGCGAATACAGACCAAACTACAACGCATGCAGAAAGGATGTAAAAGAATTATACAATTCTCGCCATGTCTCACGCGGAGAATACAATACCTTCCGGTTCATCTGGTCACACTAGCTTCAAATGAACCGTGCATACAATACCGTGCCTGCAAAAGAAGGAAACTTAACAGGTACAATATAGTTAACAACACATGCTCAACGCCATATCAAACGCGGACACATATGGTGCCGATGGAAAAGTGCATAGCAATACAAGTGAAACATGCGTGACGACACATGCAAAGTATTGGTGCATGGCAATGCAAGTGAAATGTGCACAACAATGCAAGTAGTGTGCATAACAATGCAGGACAAGTGCAACTTCAAAAGCATGTTTGAAACAAAATGCTGAGTAAAGAAGTACAAGCCTTAAAGAGAGCAACTCAAACGCGACCTCCGATTTACCTCTCGAAAGGGTCGCAACGTGCTCAAAAAGGATACACCTTGCTCTTGGTGAGTAACGACGAGCCACGCATCGAAGACTTGAATTGAAGTTCCCTCGGAGACATGTTGCGCCGCAAAGTGCACTTTTCTTGTACTTTCTCGAGAGTCGAGGACTCCAATCTTTACCAAAATACACAGGGAGAACAAAGGGACCTCAGAGACCATCCAGGAGGATGACCAACCACCTAGGCTAGTGGCCGACCAGTTTTTGCTCACTAAGGTGGCCGGTCGACCAGAAAAACTGGTAGGCCGACCAATTTACAGAAATTCGGGGCAGTTTAGTCTTTTAAGGCCGGATCTTTAAGTTCACTTGTCCAAAACACTTTTGCTCATACCTCCAAGGCCGAAATCAGCTCCTCTTGCTCCCTAGACCCTTTTCTCTCTCAGATCTGCACTTTATACGCATTTTCCAATGCCCCACGCGAAGTTGTTTCACGAAAACTTTCAATTCTCTTTGTTTTGAACCGATTAAAGTTTGTTTTCGGGGCTTCTTTCTCCATTTTCAACACTTGAGGTATGTTTGTCTCGAACTTTGGTACATTTTCTCGGGGGTTGACTTTTGTTGACTTTTTCCTTTCCCGAGAGTTGCCTTTTGTTGACTTTTTGCAATTTTGGCTCACTTCGCTCAGTTTTGCTCATTTTTGCAGATTTCTTCAAATGACGGATCACTTTCATCACGACGGAGGTTCTCCACATGCCGAGGGCGAGCCAGACATCATGTCATTGCCTCCGAGGATTCGGCCTTTCGACCCGGAGAGATACCACCCTCAAGAGCACGTCCTACCTCCTACCACCTTTTATCACTTTACCGACTTCGAGCGGCGATCACCCGCAGACCTACTACTAAGGGAGCCAGTGTCTCATCTATCTCACCAGGCGCGAGAGGTACGTATTTCCCTTTTACATTCTCTGCAATGTATTTTTGTATTTCTTGCACACTTCATGTTCTCGCTGTGTATTATATCTGCTTGTTCTGAACATATTTACATACAAAACATCCGGTCCATTTGGCACACAGCTCATACATAACAATACTCTGTTCCCTTAGCACGCAGCTCCCAACATAGTATTCTGTTCATTTGGCATGCAGCTTACTCTGAACATACGGTTTGTTCTGACCGCACAGTTTGTCTCAGGCACACAGCGTATTTTCAAGCACACAGCTCGTTCTTTGGGCATACAGCTCATTTTTTCGGGCACACAGCTCACTTTTCTATTTGAACACACAGCTCACACATTTCATTTGCACGCAGCTCATACTGGACGCACAGTATTTGATTTAATTTTGCACGCAGCTCATGCATTCCACTTCGAACACACAGCTCAAACCTTTCAATTCTGAACACACATCCCATACATTTTTGTTTGCACGCATCTCATATATTCCATTTTGAACACACAGATCAGACCTTTGAATTCTGAACACACAGCCCATACATTTTTGTTTGCATGCAGCTCATACATTCCACTTTGAACACGCAGTTCATACATCTTCATTTTTTATCACACAGTTCATTTACTCCATTTCTAAACACATAGTTCATTTACTATATTTCTGAACACACAATTCATTTACTTCATTTGCACGTAGCTCATACATTTCATTCTGAAACTGAATACATCTGTTCATTCTGAATGCAGGTATCTTCCCGTTCCACACGGGGTTATGGATCGATCCTTGCTAGGGAGTGGTATATGGAGCTCCCAAATACTGTACGTCACATCATGGACGAGGCAGGATTTGGACCTTTCTGCGTGGGGATATCACGTTATCCAGCGAGTAAGACCCTCATGGGGGCACTTGTAGAGAGATAGTGGGACACCACCAACTCATTTCACTTTTCAGCTACTGGGGACATGACGATGACCCATATGACTTCTTTATGTTGACGGGCCTTGACGTGGCCGGCCGACCGGTCCCCTATGACATAGACATGGGCGAGTGGGAGGCAGCTTGGATTTATCTGCTAGGAGCCCGCCTGCTAATAGACAGATCATCAGGTAGAGTCAGGTACACCTGGTTCTCTGAGCGATTCAAGAGGACTATGCCTGAGACTGTCGAGGAGATAGGGCAGTATGCCTGGGGTTTTTTGATGTTCCTCATTGGGACCACTCTATTCTCCGATAGGGGGAACACAGTTGGACTTTATTTGCTCAGTGCTTTGGTAGACCTATCACAGGTCAGCCAGTATGATTGGGGTGGCGCCGGCCTCGCTACCCTTTACTGTTATATGAGTGCGACCTTCCGTGGGCGAGGGAACATAGTAGGTGGCTACTGGAGATCCTGGGAGGTACATTCTGCCCTCTTGATTTACATTTTCGCTTTTCATTACCTGTACACTGCACATACGACACACATTTCATTCTGTATTGTACATGTTGTACTCAGTATTCTGTACTTTCTGTACATTCTATATTCTGACAGCTACTGTCTTGTTTTTTTTCACAGCTATGGGTTTATGCCTACTTTCTGACGCTGGCTCCTGAGCTTGAGGTTGAGGTACCTCTGGAGATCCCATTCTCTAGCAGATTTGAGGGTCGGTGCCGGCCGAGGCCTCGGGAGACTCTGCTATACCTCCGGCAGTTCTTTGACAATGTGCGGGCGACAGAGGTAATCAAAAACTCTCAGTTCTTCATGCTTTCAACTTTAATTCATCTTGCACATTCATGACATCTAATCCGTTTATGCACTTTCCATCCGCAGATTACCTGGCAGCCATGGCACCCTTACCAGGAGATACCCGATTTCGGTTTCCTAGGGGGTGGTCCGCTTCTCGATACAGGACTTTATTTGAGGGGCCAGTTGGCAGGGTCTGGTTTCTAGGGGATCGCTTCACGCGTCAGACAATGGGCAACCCTGATCAAAGGAATCCCCTCAGCACCTCCAGATGAGATGCGATCCACTGAGAGACTCACTCCCCGAGAGGTCAAGGAGCTTATGTTGGGTACTGATGCAGTTCTGTTGCTAGAGGAGGGAGATTACGCGACCTATCGCCATACATACTTGATGCCTCCACTGACAGGTGTCTATACTCCCATGAGAAGAGCTGCTGGCATGCCATCATCGAGTCGAGTCCGAGCTGCAGATACCCATTCGACTAGCAGGGCCGACACATTGAGTAGTGGGGCTAGAGAGATCCCCCCGACTTGTCAGTATGCTGGGTGGCCGGATCTTCCGACTGAGCTGATAGGCTGGCGGTATGGGACATCCTAACCGATTCCATTGGAGCCTCCATTGCCTAATCATCAATATGTCAGTGACCCTGACTCGCCACTGGTATGCTTTATAGTTTTGATTTATCACTCAACTGTTTAGACATTCATTCATTCACTGATGACTTGCACTTACATCTGCAGCCTCCCAGAGAGTACACTGAGGGGTTACTCGGAGTTGTGGCCTCACTCGAGAGCATGGTCCTGCAGAAAGAGACGTAGCTGTTCATCACCGGCGTCTCGGTACTTTTCAATTTCCTTGCATTTATCATACTTCTGATGACAGACTGCAATTGAACATTTCATTACATTGGTTGACTACATGTGTAGAGCACATCTGACACACTGCATTCACATACTATATCTGCAAGCACGCACCCTACGCAACATTCCCGCATCTGCATCTGATATACATACTTTGGCTGATGTATTCAAATTACCCTCTTTTGTTTTTTTTTTCCCAGATGCCACCGCTATAGGCTGGGCCATCCAGGCCTTCTCGAGGAGCTGGGAGAGGGGACTCGACTCGCAGCCGAGGCAGGCGTAGAGTGCTTATCAGAGATGATGAGGAGTCTAGGGAGGAGGAGGAGTCTGCGTATCCTCAGTCGGAGACATCGGTGGAGGTGGTGCAGAGGTTGCTCAGCCGAAGAGGATGAAGAGAGCCCCCCGATCTTGAGCCTGACAACACTGATGCAGATGTTCTTGCTTTATTTTCTTTTTTTTTTTTTACTAGTAGTTGCAGCACATTAGCTTTAGACAATTTTATTTTCTTTAAAACTTGTACCCTGTTGTAAAATGTTGTAACAAAAGAAGCTATGATGGAATGAAACAGCTTTTTGTTCAAAAAGTGTTGTATTTTGCATTCTTAGCATTGCATCGCATCATTTTGCACAAAAAATGAGATTGAATGGAAATTGAACATTGTACATTGCCAAGTTAGGTAATGAGCCAACATAGCAAACTAAACAGCTTAACTTACTAAGAAACAACAAAACCTCAGCCAGTTTACAACTCGATAAGCAAACTTCGACAAGGTTGAGCAACAATTTGATGAACAAAACAAAGAGCAACAATTTGATGAACAAAACTCGACAACTCGATAAAACTTAACAACTCGATAAACAAAACTCAACAACTCGATGAGCAAAACTTAACAACTCGATAAGCACAACTTAACAACTCGATAAGCAAATACATTTTAGACAAACGGGGTGATGGAACGCATCCGAAACAAAGGTGAACTGGGACCTTCAACACTCCCAATACATGGAAAGGCTAGGAGCTATCTTCTAGAGACTAGGGAAAGGCCAAAAACCAGTTTTTCTCCATGGCCGACCACCAAAAGTGGCTGGCCGACCAATTTTTTGCTCAGCAAACTAGTTATGTGGTCGACTGACCAGAAAAACTGGCTGGCCGACCATAAAAAGTGGTCGGCCGTCCAGTTGGCATGGTGACCTCCAGATTTTTGACACTTATCGCCCAAACAGTACCTTATCCTCCATAAAAGTTCCAGCTTCGTGGTTCTCTCATTCCGTCTCAGTTTTACATCAAAATGGAGGCATTTCTCATCCAAAATCTCACAACTTGGATTGCTACCTTAGGCGGCTCGGAAAAGTTGAACTTCTGTCACAGCCCAAAACCGCCCCTAAAGTTTTGGGCATGACCATTTCTGAAACAGACACAAAACTGATATACGTAACATATGGGGCCTGAACTGAATGGAAGCACCTGATAAAACAAAAATCTATTCCATTGAGCTACCACTATTATGCCAGGATCACAACATTACGCTAAATAAATAATATACAGAAATCAGGCACACAAATATCTCGACTCAGCTTCACAATTGGGCGTATAACGAAAATATTAAAGGAAGACAATCAAAGCATAAGCCAACAAGCTAACAACACTTTATATAATGCACGAGCTTCAGTTAGTGCCTGGACACGCAGAAGTTGACAAAAGAGAGACGGGCCTTAAGGGTCAGGACTTGACTCCCGGTTGATCACCTACAGAAACAGACAAAATACAGAATGAGCGAAACTCAGGGAACAATAGTACATAAATAATTTAATGGTCAACTTGCACAATAAAGTATGTAACTACAGAAGCATATGATTTACGACATTCTGTAACTATTTCCAAATCAACCATGGGTCCAGTTTTCTTAACAGAATGGCTTAAAGCCCAGTATGTACAGAATAGCCATTGGCCTACAGATACAGGACGGCCATCGGCCCAGAAATAACAGAACGGCCATCGGCCCTGAAATATCTATGTATGGACTCAAGAGGTGACTCGTACGGATTCTAGAGGTGGCCCCCACCAAAGTGTAGCACTTAGTTCCGTACAGCACTTTGTTCCATACCAGATAACATCAGAAGAGATTAACTTTAGAATCATACAGAACATACGCATATTCTTCCCCTAATTTACATGAATTAACATAAATAATATCAGTTTAACAGAACGTTGCTGATAATTGTTAGTGGACGGTAAACACATTTTTCAGATTGAACGCTTTCAGAAATACGTAGATGTCATAGTTCCATACCGTAAATCAATAGATCTCGGGACAAACCACCAAGCAGAATAACTTCAGATACCATCAGAATTGACTAGTCTCAAGGTTAAACAGAGGCACACAGATTCTTTCAATCATACACATGAGTTAACGTAATTAGTTTACGATTAACAGAATACTAATGACAATTTAGCAATAAGTATAGCATATTCCACAGATTGTACGTGTGCCGTCACAATACTATTTATCGGGACAAAGCAATTTACCTCATATACTCTTGATTCATCATTGATAGCAAAATGATTCAGAATATCCAAGCATCATTATTCCACTTGACTATCGTGCGTCCTTATTCCGTTTGATTGAGCTAATACTCAATTGAACTTGTAACACATATAAAAGCGTATATAATGCAGAAACCATGTAAGTAGTCTGATTCCGTAAATCATTTGTAGAATGACTTTATCGGTTCACAACTTCACAATTTGGCCCTTGGCCTGATGGGTTCACATATTCACAAATTAGCCTTTGACTTTACAGATTCATAATTGAGGTTCATGACTTCACAAGTTGGCCCTCGGCCCCACGGATTCATAGTTTCATAAGTTGGCCCTCGGCCATATAGGTTCATATCTTCACAAAATCTTTTGATGTTTCCATAATTTCACAATGTTTCTCACATAACATACATGTCAACTTAATTCTTGCGAAGAATATAACGTCAATAACAATAAATATTAACGATGTACTATTACTCACAGTGCTATAACGGAATGCTCGTCCTTCCCGGGTTAGGTCTACACATATATACAACTTAGACATTAATTCCTTTTCTTTTCTTTAATTCGTTTCCTTTTTCATATCACTTCGAATGAATTTACAGGCATCTTCAGGGCATCAAACAGAAATTCTAAAAATACCAGAGGGTTAAGCACGTAAAACCGAGCAAACAAATTTTTGCAACATGGGCCGCACGTGCGGCTGTGAGCCCCGTACGTGCGGCAGGCCTTCCGCACGTGCGGCAATCCCAGCAGTGTAGTCCGAAATTTTCCCAAACAAAACCCCATTTTTGTAAGCTTGCATAAGGCTCCAAATAGGCCCTTTAATTGATAAAGTATGGTTCAAAAACATGTAAATAAAGACTATAAACATGTATTAATCCAAACATGAACTAAATCCTTAATCTTAAATTCACAACATAACTTAATTCCACGTATTTCCATCACACCCACATATAACCATTTAGTCAAATATATGAATTCCATTACAACTCCAACCCACACCACATCAAGAAATTCCTACTTTAAAGCAAAGAAAGAAAGTGGAATTAGATGGGTTAGACTTACTTTAAGCTTAATGCTCTTGAATTCTTCTTAATTTCCCACTCTTTGGTCTTGAGAACTCTCACCTTTTCTTCAAACCCTTTCCTCTCTAATTTCCTCTCTAGAGATATTTTTTTTATGATGTTCTAAAGTTTCTTATTCAAAGAAGCACACATATATATAATAGGAGGACAAAGTTGAATAGGACAAACTTAATGAATTTAATCATTCCAAATCAAATTCCTACAAAATTGCTTATTATTACTTAAAAATTATGTTGTTCTTAAACGTGAAGTCAATTTCGGATTATCAAGCCTCTAAGGCTCTCAATTCCTAATTTAAACATCTTAAGTGTGACAGATAATTTTCTTATTAAACAGATAGGAGTCCATATTCCCACGGTTCATTGAATTATACGTAATTCCACATAGACTTTCACAAATAGCAGTCAAAAGTACAGAATAGAGGACGAAAAAGAATACCAGAATCATATACGAGGGTCGGGCTATTACACTCTCCCCTCCTTAAAATAAATTTGGTTCTCCAAACTTGTTCCACCATATAACAAAGTAGAAATCTTAGTCTCCCTGCAGTGTCTACTTCTCTTATAGAGGTTCATAGAATGTTGCAGTTCAAACAATTCACAGATTACTCTGGTTCTTACCACGGTTATTCAAAAATTGTCACCACAATAAGCATCTCACAGTTTTATTTAACTAGTCGATTCAATGTGTATTGAGGCATGTAGAAATAAAAATAACAATTCCATAGCTTTATTTCATAGGATAAGATTACAAGAGTCCATACTTTCCCGTCGCTAAGTTTTATAACAGAAATTTTCAAAGACAGACACATAATTTCCAAATACATAACATAATAGATATCATTACCTTCAGCACATCAGGCACATAATTCAGATTTCCGTAGCGTACGTTAATTCCAACCACAACTTTTTTTTTTTTTTTTCAAGTCGGATTATGTATAATTCAATCAGACACCAGAGTTCACTTAGCAGTATCCTACTTAATCAACAAAGTATACTTCATTTTAACAGTTACAAATGAGCCGGTTAAGTATATAACCATTAGCTTCACATTTTGTTCTTAGTATTCCTCAATTTTCACAAATATTTCAAAAGTATACCATTACATTGGTTTAGAATTATGTGCAATGATTTTTAACAAATCTTTAACAGAGTTAGTACAACAGTAAGAAAGGTCACAGTACATATTATTAATTCCTAATAGCATTACTTTTAAGTGCAGGAATACAAGGAAAATCATGCCCCGAATCAACGATTAGGATAACACTTACATAAATTCATGTAGATTTATCGTCATAACACTTAGACAAACTTCATAAATACAAATCTAAGTAATAAACACAACTATGGCAACCGTCGTTTCGAGCAAAAGGAGCCATGTAAAGATAAGGTTAGGAATCACGTTTAGAATCATATTTCATTAGTTAATCATAATGATGTAGTATTACGTCCACTCTTATAAAGTCTTCTCTCCAGTTACTGTAAAAGTACGTCGATTCCCTTTTCTTTCTTTTCCTCACCTCTTTTTGTTTTCTTCTCCATCACCACTCCGGAGTTTTATATTTTCCTTCTAGGGAATACAATCAACTACATTGGTCTGTATCCACAACAATGGTCAACAAGTAGTTATACATAAATCACAACCCCGTCATGCGGTTTAGCTTTGCAACATAAGCAGAGTATCTAGTTAGTCTTCGTATGTTGGTTCTATTAAATCTTTAACGTGATTATAGGAACTTAATTCAGAATCACATAGTGCAGAATATACATATCTGTATGAACATGGAAGAGGAGATAGATACCCGTTAACCCATTCTTATCCTGAAATACTCCCATAACCATTTGTTCTCGTCAAAATTCATAGTGTCATGCAGAACAGCTTGTATTATCGTCATCAAATATGAAATAGGGATTGGTTTGACAATTTACAATATCTACATTGAATCTTATCACAGAAGTGATATCTCATTCTTAAAGGCAGGATTCTAATTCTTGCAGTAACTTATCAGATTACCAATCAAATTACTTAGTGGTTAGCTATTGTTTTGCAAGTGCCATATGGACAAACACGTATTATAGGCGGGGTTCCTTATGCTATTCAACTCTTCCCTATAAGAAGTCCCAATAACAGATTACAGGTCATACATAAACAAGACAGATAACAAATTTCAGATTTCAGGTTATAAAGTACAGATTAGAGAGGTCAGAGTACAGAGTACGGAATACAGAATACAGATGACAGATTCCGTAACTATAAACAAATACAGTTATGTTACATACTTCAATATTTTCCCATCAGAGGTCGTCGATAATTTCTCGGTTCACGAAATCATATGAATTACATACTGTTCCAAGGTCAATAATCCATTCCCAGCACAACTTATCTATTTAAACTATCAACAAGAAGGAAAATCATATTTAATTGATTTCTTTCACAATTTAAAGAGGGTCACTACATGCATAACTTCTTCTTACAGTCGAGCATACTTATCTTAATTTCAATTATTACGCGAAATGCATCTTCTCAAAATATCCCAACATAGTAGTTTCTCAGAATCACCGTTCTAAACATTATTATAGCAAGGGAGACATAATAGGCCACAAAAGTATCTCATATAGCATTTCCTTTAATCTTAGATATATCCGATACTTAAAATTTAATCAATTCACTCAAATAGGTGTTAAACAGCCCAATGATATCACCATCATTTCCCCACAAATAATTATCAATTGATAACACATATTTTATCTAATCATGTACATATAAACTGTCTTACCGATCAGTTCAAATTCTTACCACACCTCCGCAGTGCAACGTTGTTAACTTAATCCCATCTGCATGTCTTGCTTTATTCACTAATCCATATAAGATAAACAGAGACAACAAAAGAATATACAACAGACATAGATCGCAATTATCAGAGTTAGCAGGTAGAACATACACATTTAACGTTGCCATCAAGCTTTTTATGTACTTGCAGAATTTTATGCATGATGCCTAAGTCTTTCTAGACATCCTAAAGCTCAATGGATTCGTGTGTGAGATGGCAACTCGTGCTCTGATACCACTTGTCACAGCCAAAAACCGCCCCTAGAGTTTTGGGCATGACCTTTTCCGAAACAGACACAAAACTGATATACGTAACGTATGGGGCCTGAACTGAACGGAAGCACCTGACAAAACAAAAATCTATTCCATTGAGCTACCACTATTATGCCAGGATCACAACATTACGCTAAATAAATAATATACAAAAATCTTGCACACAAATATCTCGACTCAGCTCCATAATTGGGCGTATAACGAAAATATTAAAGGAAGACAATCGAAGCATAAGCCAACAAGCTAACAACACTTTATATAATGCACGGGCTTCAGTTAGTGCCTGGACACGCAGAAGTTGACAAAAGAGAGACAGACCTTAAGGGTCAGGATATGACTCTCGGTTGATCACCTACAGAAACAGACAAAATACAGAATGAGCGAAACTCAGGGAATAATAGTACATAAATAATGTAGTGGTCAACTTGCACAATAAAGTATGTAACTGCAGAAGCATATGATTTACGACATTCTGTAACTATTTCCAAATCAACCATGGGTCCAGTTTTCTTAACAGAGTGGCTTAAAGCCCAGTATGTACAGAATAGCCATTGGCCTATAGATACAGGACGACCATCGGCCCAGAAATAACAGAACGGCCATCGGCCCAGAAATAACAGAACAGCCATCGGCCCAGAAATAACAGAACGGCCATCGGCCCTGAAATATCTATGTAAGGACTCAAGAGGTGGCTCGTACGGATTCTAGAGGTGGCCCTCACCAAAGTGTAGCACTTAGTTCCGTATAGCACTTTGTTCCATACCAGATAACATCAGAAGAGATTAACTTTAGAATCATACAGAACATACGCATATTCTTCCCCTTATTTACATGAATTAACATAAATAGTATCAGTTTAACAGAACATTGCTGATAATTGCTAGTGGACGGTAAACACATTTTTCAAATTGAACGCTTTCAGAAATACGTAGATACCATAGTTCCATACCGTAAATCAATAGATCTTGGGACAAACCACCAAGCAGAATAACTTCAGATACCATCAGAATTGACTAGTCTCAAGGTTAAACAGAGGCACACAGATTCTTTCAATCATACACATGAGTTAACGTAATTAGTTTACGTTTAACAGAATACTAATGACAATTTAGCAATAAGTATAGCATATTCCACAGATTGTACGTGTGCCGTCACAATACTATTTATCAGGACAAAGCAATTTACCTCATATAGTCTTGATTCAACATTAACAGCAAAATGATTCAGAATATCCAAGCATCATTATTCCACTTGACTATCGTGCGTCCTTATTCCGTTTGATTGCGCTAATACTCAATTGAACTTGTAACACATATAAAAGCGTATATAATGCAGAAACCATGTAAGTAGTCTGATTCCGTAAATCATTTGTAGAATGACTTTATCGGTTCACAACTTCACAATTTGGCCCTTGGCCTGATGGGTTCACATATTCACAAATTAGCCTTTGACTTTACAGATTCATAATTGAGGTTCATGACTTCACAACCAATTGTCATAATGTTTGAATAATACTTACAAAGAACAGAGCATTAGTGACAATAATTGTCAATAGTATATAAAGTGTACATTCTTGTACTACTACTCACAGTGCTACAACGGAGTGCTTGCCCCTCCTGGAGTGTGCCCTGTACATACACATAACTTAGTCATTAGTTCTTTTGCTTTCTTAATTCCTTTCCTGCTTTAGTTTACTTCGAATGAATTTACGGGCATCTTAGGGACATCAAACACAAATTCTAAAAATACCAGAGGGTTAAGCACGTAAAACCGAGCAAACAAATTTTTGCAACATGGGCCGCACGTGCGGCTGTGAGCCCCGTACGTGCGGCAGGCCTTCCGCACGTGCGGCAGTGATCCCCGCACGTGTGGCGATTCCAGCAGTGTAGTCCGAAATTTTCCCAAACAAAACCCCATTTTTGTAAGCTTGCATAAGGCTCCAAATAGGCCCTTTAATTGATAAAGTGTGGTTCAAAAACATGTAATTCAAGACTATAAACATGTATTAATCCAAACATGAACTAAATCCTTAATCTTAAATTCACAACATAACTTAATTCTAAGTATTTCCATCACACCCACATATAACCATTTAGTCAAATAAATGAATTCCTTTACAACTCCAACCCACCACATCAAGAAATTCCTACTTTAAATTGTGAAAGAAAGAAAGTAGAATTAGAGGGGTTAGAGTTACTTTAAGCTTAATGCTCTTGAATTCTTCTTAATTTCCCACTCTTTGGTCTTGAGAACTCCCACCTTTTCTTCAAAACCTTCCCTCTCTAATTTCTTCTCTAGAGATATTTTTTTTTGAAGTTCTCAAGTTTCCTATTCAAAGAAGCACACACATATATATATATAATAGGAGGACAAAGTTGAATAGGACAAACTTAATGAATTTAATCATTCCAAATCAAATTCCTACAAAATTGCTTATTATTACTTAAAAATTATGATGTTCTTAAATGTGAAGTCAATTTCGGATTATTAAGCCTCTAAGGCTCTTAATTCCTAATTTATACATCTTAAGTGTGACAGATAATTTTCTTATTAAACAGATAGGAGTCCATATTCCCACGGTTCACTGAATTATACGTAATTCCACATAGACTTTCACAAATAGCAGTCAAAAGTACAGAATAGAGGACGAAAAAGAATACCAGAATCATATACGAGGGTCGGGTTATTACAACTTCCGAGGCTTCGGCATAAATGCACTATTCACGCTGAGTCGCACTTTGCTGCACCTTCCTTTTCTCCATGTCGCGGCAAGGTTTTGGAACCCAGTAACACGTCTTTAGTTTTGGCAGGCAAGAGATGTGTCCTACCTTCGAAGACTTCCAAGCTTTGATGGAATCCGAGCGCAACGAAGAAATCTTGCCCCAGCTTCGCTTCGGCCACGCACAAGCCTTAGGGCGAATGTGTGGGCTCACTATGCACGACGCTCGATCTTTGATCCGCGACGGGGAATTGGACATCCTCAGCTTGATTCATCATTTTTCCGATGCCGGTGATCACCATTGGCAAGGTTTTCGGCGACATGCCCTTTGCTTGTGCATGTTGTCTCACTTTTTGCTTGCCCTAGGCTTCAGTGGGCCTTGCGTTCATTTGATCGAAGTTGCCCAAGGCTTGAAAGAGGGCAGGAGTTGCATTGCCATGACATTGGCCGAGACATTGATGGGCTTAGATGCTTTCCATCGCCGGGAAACGACCAGATTTCCGGGGAGTCCACTATTGCTGCATGTAATGTTCCCACCCTTCCTCACATATATTACTCACATCACTCGGCCTTCAGACTCGGTTTTTCTCACAAAACCCTTTTCTCGCTATTCTCTCATCGTACACCTCTCTATTCTTTATTCTCTCATTTTCCATCCCTCCCCAGGTGTGGTTGGTGGACAAGTTGTAGGTTGTGGACTCTTACCCAGAATACTCAGCTCGCGGCTACTTCTTCCGGCAACGTCTAGTCGATGCCCTTGATGAGGGATGGTGGTTCGACTGGATGTGCAGTTTGTCTGCAGACCGTATTGCTTGGCGTTGTCCTTGGCTCAGTTTACCGACAATGAGCTACAGCATGTCCCAACAGGCCGGGATTCAATTGATTGGCCTGACACACTGCATGTTCTACTTTCCTTTCTAGTTCCAGCGCCAGTTCGGTCATGATCAGATTTGCTCGGCAGAGGGGATAGAGTACCCTGCTGCATTTCCGGTCCGAGGCGCATAGCTAGCTCGGTATGCCACGGCATGGAGGACGAGAGAGCTTCTGGCCTCCGCTCCCACTTTCAGTTACACCCTTTCTGATGAGTGCATAGATTAGCTCAATGAAGAGGCACAGGTTGGGCCCAGTTTGGCATCAGAGGCTTCGACCAGCTCTGAGATGGGACGTAGGAACACCTGACTATGCCTCGGATTTATTTGCTTTTAATCAGAACTTTCAAGTTTTCTTTATGAATGTAATAAAAAGCAACTTCAATTTGTATTCAAGAGTAGGAGAACTCTGTACTGAAATCAATGCAATTGAAGGTTGTGGGTACTGAAAATTTTTCATTTGGTCTAAAAATGGTCTAAGTCGTAAAAAGATTAATTTGAGCAAAATCAACTTTTATTAAAACGTTTCAAAACCATCTTCGATTTGGATCAGAACTGGACACGCCTGAGATCTGTCATTGAGATGTACAACCCTGGATCCCGGCAACTGGAAAGTTGCCCCTAGTTTGAATAGCATTACACCGGAGATCACAACCGAGCTCTTGAATGCATAATAGACAAAGATGACCAAACATGATCACATGGACAAAGTTGATTGGGGAAGTGTTTATGGCTGGACTCCAGAATGAAGTTGGCTACGTATCCCAAAGATGGGAATCAAGCCTTACGTAGTTCGGCTTAGGTTCACTCGTGTATTAACCCTCACCTTTTACGCTATAACTTTTGCCAAGGCCACCCTTTGCGGGTTTTCAACCTTACGAGCTCAGTTTTTATAATTTTAAATTTTCTGTGCTCTAACTTTTGCCTAGGTTACCCTTGCGGGTTTTCGGCCTAGCGAGCCTCTCAAGGATAATATTTCTTCAACTTGTCCATGTTGATCGGTTGGGAGAACTCTAGGCCATCTAGGTCCATCAGAATGACAGCTCCACCCGACCAAATAGACTTGATGATGTAAGGGCCAGTCCAATTGGGTCTGAACTTGCCCCTAGGGTCGTGGATGGGAGCTCGGTTGTCTTTCAGCACCTTCTTGTTAAAAGCCCTGGCAATTCGTCGTTGATAACCTTGAACATGGTACAGTGCTTTCAGCCTTCTCTCATCAAAGAGCATGAGTTCCTCGAATCTGCTCTGCTGCCAATCTGCCTCAGCTATCTGACACTTAACCAGTACTCGTAATGACGGAACTTCAGTTTCGATAGGTAGAACAGCCTCAATCCCATAAACCAAAGAATACGGAGTCGCCCTAGTAGAAGTTCGAATTGAAGTCCGGTAGCCCCACAGAGCAAATAGCAGCTTATCTGGCCAGTCCCGGTAGGTTTCCACCACCTTCTGTAAAATGTGTTTGATGTTCTTGTTGGTGGCCTCGACTGCACCATTGGTCTGTGGCCGATACGTAGATGACTTGTGAAAAGCCATATTATATTTTTCAAACAAGTCGATCACTTCCTTCTTGAAGTGGGAACCATTATCTGAAATGATCTTATTCGGGACCCCATAGTGACAGATGATGTTGTTCCTGATGAACTTCGCAACATGTGAAGCTTTCAATACCGCATAAGATTGGGCCTCAACCTACTTTGTGAAATAGTCTATCGCGACCAGAATGAACTCATGCCCATTGGATCCCTTTGGTGTGACTGCCCTGATCACATCAATCCCCCAGACTGAAAATGGCCATGGCGAAGTCATGTTGTACAGCTTTGACGGCGGAATGTTCATGCGGTTTGCATGGATCTGGCATTTGTGGCATCGCCGGACAAAGCCAATACAATCATCCTCCATAGTGAACCAATAGTAACCCTGTCTGAGGATCCTTCAGGCTAGCATCACCCCGTTCATGTGCGCTCCGCACTCTCCTCCATTGATGGCCTCCATTAGGCACTTTGACTCTTCAGTATCAAAACACAGCTTATGCATTCCCAAATGACCTCTCTTGTACAGTTTTTCCCCGCAGATGATGAACTGAGCAGCCATTCTTCGAATTACCCTTTTATCCTTGGCATTTGCCCCTGGTCGGTATGCCTCTTTCTCCAAGAAGTTCCAAACATCGTAATACCAGGGGTTCTCATCTTGAACCTCATCTATCGTAGTAATCAGCTCGTAGGCTGGCTCAAATTTCTGGTCAATGATGATCGAACGCATCCGGACTTCAAAAGGGATGTCTATCATAGAAGATAGAGTTGCTAGTGAATCAGGGAACCTGTTGTTTTCTCTTAACAGGTAAGCGAAGTTTAGTTTCTCAAACCGAGGAATCAGCAAGTCCAAGGTCTGGTCATAAATTCTCATCTTTTCTTCTTTGACTTTCCAATCTCCTTTTGTTTGAGATACAACAAGGTTCGAGTCCCCGATGACGTCCAACCGTTTTGCCTCTAGTTCTAGGGCTGCTTCTAGTCCAGCAATACACGCTTCGTACTCTGCCTCATTGTTCGAGACTTTGAATCAGAGTTTGAATGCTAAAGGAATACGAGAATTATCTGGTGCTATCAGCAACACCCCTATCCCATACCCATATTGGTTTGACGCTCCGTCAAAGTACATCGTCCAAAATTCTTCTTCGACATGCAGAATGGCCTCGTCTGGGAATAGGTACTCAACTGCTTCATCCCCTTCAACTGGGTGATCAGTTAGGAACTCCACTACCGCTCTCCCTTTCACTGACTTGCGCGTCACATACTTCAGATCGAATTCGGAAAGCTGAAGCAACCAACGAGCTAGCCTACCCGGAAGTGCCGGTTTCTCGAAGAGATATTTGATAGGATCTAATCTTGAAACCAATATTACAGAGTGAGCTAACAGGTAGTGCTGCAGCTTCCTGGTAGCCCATACCAAGGCTAAGCAAGCCTTTTCCAGCGGAGTGTAACAGATCTCGTAATCCAACATCTTCTTGCTCAGGTAGTGGATAGCTCTCTCCACTTTGTCCTCAGACTCCTATGCAAGCATGCAGCCCATTGTAGTTTCAGTCACTGAAAGATACAAAATCAATGGTTTCCCCAGCTCAGGCAGTGACAACACGGGTGGGTTCTGTAAGTATTGCTTGATCTGTTCAAAAGCAGCTTGGCATCAGCCGTCCCATTGGAATTTCTCTTCTTTCTTCAGGAGACCAAAAAGTGGTTCACAAGTCAAGGTTAATTTTGTGATGAACCGTCTTATGAATTGCACTTTACCCAGAAAGCCTCGCACCTCATTTTCAGTCCTTGGTGGTGGCATTTCTAAGATGGCCTTGATTTTGGAAGGGTCGACTTCGATACCTCTCTGTGTGATGAAGAACCCCAGCATTTTTTCTACTGTAACACCGAACGTACATTTCTGAGGATTTAGCCGCAACCGAAATTCTCTGATCCTTTGGAAGAACTTTTGCAAGGCGGTGTAGTGGCCCTCCCTTTCCTTGGACTTAACGATCATGTCATCCACGTACACCTCAACCTCTTTGTGGATCATGTCGTGCATTATCGTGGTTGCAGCCCGTTGATATGTAGCTCCAGCACTCTTTAACCCAAATGGCATCACCCTGTAACAATATGTCCCCCACGGGGTGGTGAAAGCAGTCTTCTCCCAGTCTTTGGGTGCCATCAGAAACTGATTGTAGCCTAAGAATCCATCCATGAATGAGAGCAGTGCATGCCTAGCAGTGAAGTCCACTAACTCATCGATATGCGGCAAAAGAAGGTCATCCTTCGGACTGGCTTTGTTCAAATCCCTGAAATCCACACATACCCGAATCCTGCCATCCTTTTTCGGCACTAGAACTATGTGAGCCAGCCAAGTCGGGTACTCAGATACCAGCAGGAACCCTGTGTCAATTTGCTTGGTGACCTCTTCTTTAATCTTAAGAGCCCAGTCCGGGCGGATCCTTCTGAGTTTCTGGTTAATGGGTCGGGCCTCCGGGTCAAGAGGGATCCGGTGCTATATAATCTCAGAATCGATTCCAGGCATGTCTTCGTAGGACCACGCGAAAACATCTTTGAAATCTTTTAATAAAGCGACTAGGCGCTCATGCTCCTCCGAAGACAACGTGGACCCGATCAAGACCAACCGCGGGTCCTTCTAAGTACCAACATTAACTGTAGTGATTTCATCAACCAAGGGCTTAACAAATCTCTCCTACTCTTGATCAATTAAATGCTGTAAAACCGGAGGAATTTCTTCCCCGTCGTTTTCAGCAAAATTTTGAAAGTTCTGAATAATATAATAAATCAAAGGCACAGAAAAGTACTCAGAAGCCACAGCCATTCCATTCTCATTAATCACTTCTAAATCGTCTGATTCCTCTGTTACAACAGACTTAAAAGAGAAAGAAAAAGACGACCTAGACAGGACTGTGGCATCCGGGTTGTCATCCCCAGGAATACCGGACTCAGACTCAGACAAGTTGGAACCTGATTCTGACTCCACAAACTCGGTGGAATCAGATTCTGGCTCACTACTTGACCCGGTGCTGCTTGATAAAAATCCCTCCTCGTACTGCCAGATGAGGGAGGGTGCGACGGATGCATCCAAAATGTTTGAAGGTGGGCTCGCAGCCGTTTCATTCCCAATCATGGACATCGAGAAGTTATCCCCTAGGCACTTCTGTACAATCGGAGGATCTGAAAGTAGACAAGCCAGTGCTACCCCCACTTCAATCTCGGTGCTCTCGGAATCCACTTCCTTATATTGTTCAACTTCAGCTAATGGGTCTGTCTGCTCCTCGGCTGTCTGCTCCTCGGCAACGTCATCCCCAGATAACTGCAGGTCAAAGAAGATCTCAAACCCTAGCAAGCGACATTTCTCTGCATTCAGCCATGGTTCTAGGAAGCTGCAGAATGGAAAATCCTCCCCCTCCCGGACAAAGCATCCGTTTAGGGTACCCTGGATGGGTCGGTGCATTAACTCATAAGGCTTCCCCGCCTGCTTTGCCCTAGCTCTCCCAGCCATCTCCTTGCTTTTCCTCACCCAGTCCTCTTTGGTAGGCACATAACCCAAGCTAAAGGTATACGGGTTGTGCGGCACTTCGGCCGATACTGTAATGTCTTTCCGGCTACTCTTCCCTAATCCCATCCCGGGGATGTGTTGGAGCTTGTTTATGAGGTACACTGACTGTGCGCTGACATATAACCCTTCATCAACAAGCAAGATGTTCTGTACGACCCGGGCCTCAGCGAGGGTAAATCCTGATAGGAACATGTCCTCCGTGCCATGCTCAATTTCCAAAATCGGTGTAGACACCTCTGGCGGCGGATGGATTGACGAGTTCCCAAAAACTATAGCAACCCAATTCCCATGGGGATATTTGAACATCAGATGTAGGGTAGAAGAGACCGCCCTCACCTGGTGCAGCCATGGCCGCCCTAGGAGTGGATTGAAGGTCGCGGGAACATCCAAGACATGGAAGTCAATCTCGTGTTGTCCTGGACTAACCTGAGTCTGGATCTTTAAGGTCCCCATCACCTCTCTGCTAGTATTGTCATGCGCCCTTATTACCTAGGTTGTTGGCACAAAGTCCGTGGGCTTCAACCCAATTGCATATGCCGTCCTCGACGGGCATATGTTAATAGCGGATCCCGTGTCGACAAGAACTATCGGTACCCACTTGTCTCTACATTCCATAGAGATGTAGAGAGGTTTGTTATGATTTGCACCCTTAGGCGGCAGTTCCTTGTTCGAAAAGGTCAACATCGGGGAAGCCCCTCCCGGAAAAACCAATTCTACCAGCTGCTCAGACGTGGTGTCTATTGAGAGTTTGGCTTTATCCATTGCCAATAGGACAACTTGTCTATGAACTCATGAAACCATAAGCAGCCCCTAGATGGAGATGTCTGCTTGTATCTTTTTCAACTATTTCAGCACAGCTTCTTCTTTGAGTAGCTTTTCTTTCTGCTTCTCTGCCTCCTTGTCCTTTCCGAATGCCTCTGGTTCATCTAGGTGTGGGGGTTTGAAATACCGCCCGCGCCTAGTCATGTGGTCAACTTCGCCAATATACCAGGTATCATCCGGCTGGTTATTCCCCCAATCCTCATTGGTGTGGGCAAGACATAGGTCATCGTCTTCCAACCACATGCCATCGGCAGCCGACAGACACTTGTCCGGCTCCGTTATAACTATCCTTGTACCCATAGCACCTTCCGTCCATGTGCTTGTAGCATGCTCTGTCCTTGTGCACACAACACGTTCAGTCCCCACAGGGGCTTTGGCCTTTCTGGCTCTCTTAGAATCTTTCATCCCTTCCCGTTCAAACTGCTTCAGTGCAACCTGCTGTTCAACATCTCCTGTACTCATAATACCCAAATCCCGAGCGAAATTCTTGGCACCGGCATTCTCCGGCGATGCATTCTGATTTTCGGCCCTTCCGGCCATAGCTGATGTCCTTGTCCCTGATAGGCCCTGTTCTGGCTGTGATTCTTTAACAATATCCGGTTGGTCATCAAGCCACCCTATAACCTCTGCTGACCCATCAAAATCAAACCAGTTGACTGTCATGTCTCATGGATCTTGTTCATTGAAAAACTGAAGGTTAGCAATGCCTTCCTCCAGATCCGTTAAGTCATCTAGCCTCTGATCAAATCCATCATCCCGTATTACACAAATCTCTACTCTCACTGGCAATTCCACATTCGGCCTAACTTGGCTTGCTGACGTAATGTAGCCACTCGGATTGTATACCTCCTCAACGAAGCTCCCAAATTCCTCAAACCCTGGATCAACAGTCCCTCTTTCCTCCGAAGTCATCCCTATTCTACCTTCGATAATCACCACCATTGGTTCAGGTTGGGTTCGGGAGATGTCCAACATACACAAGCCAGTGCTGTCAGGAATGAACACCTCCGGCTTGGGTAGGTGAGAAGGGGTGATATATATGCTAGGGTCGTATGACACGACCCCAGTTTGGATTGAGCTGATGTGTTTGGGAGGTGGATCTTGGTTATGTGATGGGAGGGGGTTGGTCGTGACATTGGGTTTCTCCGGAGGCACGATCACCCTGTTGTCAATGAGATCCTAAATCTCGTGACGCAATCTAAAGCAATGGTCGGTGTCGTGACCATGCTGTTGGTGAAAGGCACAGTATTTGGCTGGGTTATGGAAGGAGGGAAGTGTTTCTAGCAATGGCCGCGGCTCCAGGGGCTTCAAGTGCCCTTTCCTGATTAAGACCCCCAGAGCTTTGACAGGGGCATATATAATGGGGTAAAGGTTCTTTGGCCTCAAGATAGGTACTTGGTTATTTCTGAGTTGCTTCTGAACGCACCGGTGAATGGTGCAACTGTAAGGGTTCTTGGGGGGGTGGTGGTGACCATGCTTACTTCTGAGGCTCTGGCCGTTGGAACACTGCTCATGCCTGCATTCGTGTTGCGGTTAAAGGTCCTCTTGGGTTGTTCTCTATCATTGTCAATCAGACCCTGCTTCAAAGCGTGCTCGATCTACACCCCAATCTCATGTAGATCCGCAAAAGTGGGGAGATGAAGGATGATCATCTTCTGCATGAGCTTGGGTTGGAGGTTGCGCACAACCATCCGTATTTGATCTTTGTCAGTCGGCCTAATGGTCATCATTGAGGCCTTGGCCCTCCAGTGGGTCACAAAATCAGAGAAACTCTCATTCGGCTCCTGCCTAGTCGTCTCGAGATCACGAGTTATGATCTCGATTTGTGTATTGTAGGAGTATTGAGCTACGAAGGCCTCGGCCATCTCCTCCCAGTTTCTCTTGACGAAATCCTCCAATTTTGCATACCAAATGGTCGCTACACCCGATAGGGTCTGGCCGAACAAAGAAAGCTTCTATAATCTGGTGAGGCCCATCGGCCTTAGTATGTCCGAAAACAACCGCAAATGCACCATGGGATCCCCAGATCCGTCAAAGCAGTCAATATGTGGCATCTTAAACCCGTCTGGCAGCGTCACGGCCGCATCGGTATACCCATCCTCAATGTCCGGATTAGACTTCACACCTTGAGATTTCTTGAATAGCTTTTCAAGCTTGCTCACTTTTAATGCCGTGGGGTCCACCTCGAACTCGAAGGGAGAATCCGGTAGATTGATAGGCGTGGGTGCCTTGGATAGTAGAGGTAGAATCGGGGGCGGAGGTGGCCCCGTTGGGATGTCTGTATCCTCCTGGACATTCTGGACATTCGCCGTCTCCCCGGGTGTTGGGACTCTTGGTGGGGGAGGAGCTTGGTGTGAAGCAGATGCTCCGGTTTGTTGTTGTAGCCTGGCAATTAACTCTACCTGTTGAGCCATGACCTCAGCCTGTTGTTTGGCAAATTCTGCTTGACGAACAACATCCTGCTGCATAGTTTTCATACTTTGTTGGAGTTGACGCATCATTTCCTCCATTCTTGCTATGTTGCCCTGATCTAACTAAACTGCCGGTATATCTACCTCTGCAGTAGACTCAAAATCTCAACATGACTGCTCAAGGACTACTGATCTGGAAACTGCAGTACCGATAATACCGATACACTGTGCCTCACTGACCTCCGTCTAGCAACCGGGGGTAAAGAATAGAACACTGGTTGTCCGTCTATCAGATCCTCAGATCAATGGAGTCTGTGACCTCTAGTCCAAAGTGCTTGGGAAATATCTGCTTGGTCGGAACCAATTGTGCTAAACTACCTAGCAAAAAGATAAATAAAGCATAATAAGGAAACAAACAACCAAATAAACAGACAGCATAACGGCTTAAATAAACACAACAAACAATCGGTATGACAACACACAGTTGGCATTTGTAAGCTGAATATACTGTTCTCAACTACTGATCATTGTTTCCAAACCACTACCCCAAATCTGAATTTGATACCCGCGGATATAACTGATTCTCAAAACACTAATGCCCTCAGGCCTGATACCCAGACTTGCAAACTGATACATGCATTCCTGTAGAGACGCACTCTAAAACCACATAGCAAGCAAGTGAGAGCCAAAAGACCCCTATGGAGGGGTAGGGTTTCCCTGTCCTAGTTTCGTCAAGAACTAGGGTTTCACTACGCACACAGCGGTTTCAAACAACCTATAATCGGATAAGCAACCTGTCCTAGTTTGGGATGGTCACTATGGATTCTGAATATGCACTAGGTCGAATGGTCAAAAAGGGTGCCCTGGTAAAAATTGGGGTTTGTGTTCCCATCGTGGCAGAGCCTGTAACCGGTCAGCCTCATGGCACATTTCTCAAAGCGAGCCTCCGACAGACCGTTCAGGAATAGCAGATGGCAAACACGGTGTCCTAGGCGCACCAATGCACATGCAATGCAAAGAAACACATAAGTGTAGTCAAAACAAGATATCATGAGTTCGAGTCAAGTTCTCTAACTCCCCAGCAGAGTCGCCAAAAACTGTAGACGGGCCCGAACGTCCCGGGAAAATCCCGTTTTGTTCATTGGGCTCACTACAATTCGGACTCAATGTCACGGTTCTTAATCAGATCTTGCAAAGTGCAATGCGAGATTGATAAATCACCAAAGAGTCCAAATCTGACAAATTGTTTTGAAAAATTAATTTTTAGAAAGAAGTGTCAAACATGGACTGCTTTGCCAGATACAGAGTCGCCACCTAAATATTTTATTTTGGGGGGATTTAGGAAACCCTGACTCGTGCCTAAGGCCATGTGTCCGTCATCACCAAAGTTGTCTCGGCTCGGGAACTTGGGTACGAGAGGGGAAGGTCATGCAATGAGCACCCCCGCTCGCCTGATCAAAGATCAGCCTTTACTAACATGATATCTTGTTTTTGAAAACACATGTGCTCTTATTCCGGTTATTTAACCTAGAATTACTATGTGACGTGCACAGCATACAAGTATAGACTAGATCGCCTAGATTGGAACAAAACATCCCATGTTTGTTTTTGAAAGCAGTTTGCTACTCACAAGTAGGCTAAAATACGGATTTTGCCACCCCCAAGTAGGCTTAGAAAACATGGTGGTTTACCACTCTCAAGTGGGCTTAAAACTCGCAATCAATGAATTGTTCCAATTCAAGTAATCTAACCTTCACCCACAGGCATTCAGGCAGTTATATCACATAAGCAGTTAGCCTCATGGCAAGCATGCTATCATGGCAGTCACTCACACACATGCAAAGATGCTAAAGCATAAACACTCGCCAAGTACTCCGAGCCAAAACAAAAGCTATGCTAGAAATCAATTCATGATCCTAGCTATGTCAAGAATGCCTAATGCAACACATACAAAATACAACTAAGATAGGCTCGGCTATTCTAAAATGTCATGTGACATACAATTTGATACATGTATTCAAACAAGAATAGAAATACAATGAAGTTAGTATGATGCGCCGAGCCCGATGCATGCAAGACAAATGAATAGATGCAAACATGCGAGCATAAGAATGCTAATTGAAACATGCCCTAAAACTAATTATCGTAAGCTGGTAAATAAAAGGGAGAAAGAGATGGGGGTTGGAAGACATGCATCACACACACGCACACTTATTTACAACAGTTATGCCCTCTCGACGGAGGGTCTGAATGAATAATACAGAACCAACTAGCTAATCTAAACTAATCTAATTAAACTAGTTATTACACAACAGAATGAATAACAAGCTACAGCTAATTATTACACAACACTAACTAGTTAACAAATCAACTAAATTAGCAATTAAATAAGCATGCAAAATATGTGAAGTGGGCTGCCTCAGCTCTGCCTCGGATGATGAAGGATGCATGCATGCTCGAATTGCCTTGCTCGGAAATCCATCGCGATGCCCCGACTTGCCTCTGTTTGCAATTGATTTCAGAACACTGCACAAAGCTCCAGAAGGCTGAAACTCTACCAAGGGAACCTATGGGAAGGTTGCCGACCAGTTATTAGCTTTGAAGACCACCTGCCGACCACTTTTGTGGTGAAAACCAGGAAAATTGGTCAGCCTACCACTTTATCTGGTCGGCCGACCAGTTTTTGTTGCTGGTTTCTGGTTTTCTGCAACAGAGGGCATGACATGGGCATGTCAAAGTATTTGCGACACATGTGTGCACAACCATTCTCCCTATCATTAAACGAGCTCAAGAGAGTATAGTTCTCGATCCTCGGGCTATCAATGACGCATCTCGATGCATGATGGCCGAGGAGCCAAATTGCGCAACTCAATATGAAATGAATGCACATATGAACATGTAAAGCCTAAAACTCCATCATGTATAGTCAAGAGTGTCGGCGACCGGGAATTGAGGTACGTTTCATCAGTTCGAGTATAAAACGCCCCTCGTTTCCCGTGTTTGGGCTAACTCCTATCCCAAACACAATGCAACAAACATGGCATGCACAATGCGACTCCAAGTATGCAACCTAATGCAATACAACTTAGACATGCAAACACGCAAGGGATGAACATGCGAACATGCAACTAGCATATGCAATGCTATAAACATACACAATGCTCATGACACTAGCATATACAATGTACATGGAAACTAACATTCACAATGTGATGAAAGTGGCATGCGCAATGCAATGATCAATCATGCAACAACATGGCATACTTCAATATTATGAACTACATGGCATACTCGATGCAGAATGGACTTAAACCAAAATGAATAAGCCTCAGCCATATCCAAATGAGTGGCCATAGATGATGAAACTAAGGCACACAAAACACATGCAAGCATGCACAATGCAATGGACCAAGCTTAAGGCATAAAACACAACTTTCCAAAATGCATTGAAATGATGAAATACGAAGTGCAAGGGCATATGTTCCAGCTCTGAAATGGCATACAAAATGACTTCGAATCATGCAAACAACTCATGTAATTCATGTTGAAAGTCTCAAGCATCGAAGCTAGTGAAGTGTATTACACTATAGGCGCGCAAGGCGATGCTCAAATGACCAAACCAACCCTAAACAGACCCTATGCAGGCCAAAATAGTGGCAAAATGAGTTGGTATGATGGCTTTGAAAGGCACAAAATTGGGGCTTATCCAATGGCTCAACTCTAAAGAGCACTTAAAGAGTGGAAAATATGGAAGTATAGCAGCCCCACATGCTCTGAAATAACATTCCCAATGACGCCAAAACATGCAAATATCTCAAGTTAAGCATGCAAGAGACTTCAAAACTCAAAGCTAGTCAAGGCTTTTACACAACAAACATGCATGACAAGCATCATTCGACCAAGAGGCCTCAAAAAAGAGCTAAGGCAACCCAAAATATGAACAAAACCACGTTGGAGCAAGGCCAAAATGTGCTAGGATAGTGGGCCAAAACATCATGCATTCTACGCTAGTAAAAATGATTTACACTACAAGCATATGAAGCATGTGAGAGGCTACCAAACCAGCCAAAAATAGAGCCATGGCATACCAAATGATGATCAAAAAGCCACTGAAATATAGCCAATACATACTAGAATGACATGCTACTTTGATGAGCCACAAATGAGATTACTCTACACATGCAAAAGGCAAGCTCAAGGTGACCAAACCAACTATAGATAGAGTTTAGGCAGCCCCAAAAGTCACCAAAAAGTGCCTGAACCAAGCCTTGGAATTGTGAAGATGTATGCTCCTTTGATAGGCCAAAAATGCAAGCAAACAAGACCAAAAAGAGAGAGGGTCACCCCTCTTTGATTTAGGACCTCAAAACTACATGCCAACCACTGAAAATCCACTGGATTTCAGTGGCTAAAAGGCCAAGCAAGGACTAGCTCAAAGGCCCTATGGCATGGCACAAAACAAGGCCAAATGAGGCATGCAAGAGGGTAGAAGACCCTCAACACCAAAAGGGCCTTAAACAAACATCAAAAACACTTAAATATGAAGCCTTTCTTAGTTGAAAACAAAGCTCAAATAAGCATGCAAGTATTGCTAAGAGAGTGACCAAGACAAAGCTTAAAAGGGAGAAAAAGAGGTTACCCTTGAAGCTCAGCAAAACCAGCAAGTTTCTCAGCCAAAAACCAGCTTTTTAACCTCCAAAAAAATCCTCTAGGAACCTCAGTTCAATGGTAAGGATGTATGGTTAAGAGTTGAGGTGCTAAAATGATGAACAACCCACTCTTTTGGTCCAAAATATAGAGATATAGAGGGAAGTATATACTTGAACCTTAGGAAATTTTCAGAACCTCTAGAATGGAGAGGGAGCCCCTCTCTTATAGAAATAACAAAGGTTCAAGCTTCTTGGAGAAGCTAAACATGAATGCAATCCCTCCATACACGTGTATGGAGGATACAATATGTGCCCTCCAGCTGGCACAGCTGGCATCCACACAGTCTGACAAAATAGGGGGAAAAGGGCCAACCACTTAAAGTGGTCGGCCTGCTACTTGCGATGGTTGGCCAACCACTTAAAGTGGTTTTCTAGAAAACAAAGTGGTCGGCCAGGGGAATTGGTGGTCTCCACACTGAAAGCAAGACAATGGTGGGGTGGGAAACCAGAAAATGTGGCCCAAAGACCAAGAAAACCAGTTTCCCGACCAGAAAACTGGCTGGAGGGGAGAAAAGTGGTCTCCAAGGAAAAAAAATGGTTTCCCACCCCTGTACCACTTCCCAAACATGGAAAGTAAGGTTTGTACCCAAGACAAACCAAAACAAATGCAAGATGAGGGTTCGGGAGGTAAGACGCGCGGCTGGGAGCCCCGAAAATCAGCTGCCAAGCATCAAAAGTGGTGTACGACCACAGAAGTGGTCTCCCGGACCATAGTGTCCCTCTAGACAGAGGAAACAAGGTGTGTTCTAAAAATCGTGCCAAACAGAGAATGTTAAGCGGTCCCGAGCCGAGGCGCACAGTCGACGGCTCCGAAAATCGGAAACTAGTCTCCAAATGGGAACAATAGCCTACGATCACGAAAAGTAGCCTACGACCACTGAGAGATGGTCTACAAGACCTCTCCCTCAAAAGTGGTTTCCAAGGAGAAAGCTGGTGTCCCACCTTATACCACCTTCCAAACAAGGAAAACAAGGTTCATGCCAAGAACGAACCAACACGGATGTAAAACGAGAGTTCGTGAGGCAAGATGCGCGGCCGGGGGCCTCGAAAATTGGATGTGGAGCACAAAAGGTGGTGTACGACCACAAAAGTGGTCCCCAGGACCACAGTGTCTCTCTAGACAGAGAAAACAAGGTGTGTTCCAAAAACTGTGCCAAACGGAGAATGTTAAGCGGTCCCGAGCCGAGGCGCACAGTCGACGGCTCCGAAAATCAGAAACTAGTCTCCAAATGGGAACAATAGCCTACGATCACGAAAAGTAGCCTACGATCACTGAGAGATGGTCTACAAGACCTCTCCCTCCCTCCGGGAGGAGAAAACAAGACTTGGTCTGTGGATCGAGTCAAAGTACAAAAGGTACCAAGGTCCGAAGGCGAGGCTCTCAGTCAAGAACTCCGAAACCTCGAAACGAGCACAACATGCGCAATCACCGAGCGCTTAATCGATGACATCTGAGTCTTAAAGTCAGTCAAAAATGGGGTGTCTACATCACCCTCTTTTATGGTTCTCTTCTTCTACTCTCATTCTTCTGCTTATTTCTGTTTATTGTCTATTCCGTACACTTCTTTCACAAACTTTTTGCATGCAATATTATCTGGTTTTTATTGTTGTATCTGTTTTGCCCAACACTGTTTAAGAACTTCAATTAATCTATTTTTCCCAACACTGTTTAACAACTTCAATTGATTAATTTTTATTTGTACTGAAACATAATTGTAGTTGATTTTTGCATTATTATTTTTTTATATCCACTTCAGATTAGTTTAGATATAAATTGTGTGTTGTTAGATGGATAGGAACAATTCAGATGACAATCAGGATACAAGAATGTGGAGTTCCAGAATTGAAAATGAAGTTAATAAACATGTTAAGAGAAGAGATACAAAAAAATCAAGCAACAGGCCGTAGTACTGTGTAGACAGTTAGGCATTGGAATCATTTTGCAACTCAGTTGTAAAATTTGTATGGATTTCGATACACACCAAAACAGGTGCAACAAAAATATCAGCGATTGAAAGCTGATTACCAAACTTTCAAGCGACTGCAGGCACAAATCAGTTTAGGATGGGATCCCATTGTAGGAACGGTTGTTGCACCTGATGAATTTTGGGATAAGGTTTTTCATTAACCTATACCATTTTCAATTTTTTTCGGTAACATTTCATCACACGTACAGTATGCGTATTTTCAATATTTTCAATTGCTGTAGGCTACAAAAAATGTAAAAAAGTTTAGGACAAAAGGATTTGAGTATTTTGAAGAAATGGCCGAAATTGTTGAAAATTGTTGTGCCACTGGGGCCTTGGCCCTTGCATCCACACATGGTGCCCCTGACTCTGATGAAGAAGATGAAATGCTTAATAAATTTTGGAGCCCTGGAGCTGGTGGGAGTAATGCTACTGAAACCATTGTTGTTGACTTATTCAGTAATGATTACATGGAACCAGCGAAGGGCAAAAGTCATAAGAGGGGCCCTACAAATAGCCAGATTGACAGTGGTCACTCTAAAAGGTGATGGTCAAGCGGCTTCGATAATGTCTGCGCAGCTTTCACTACCTACGTACAGGTAAAAACGGAACATTCATATGCACGATCAACTGACACAGAGGCTGTAAGTGCAGGTGGTGATGACTATTCCCTTTATGCATATCAAGATGCCCTGCTAGAGCTTGGAGACATACCACCGGTCCAGTACATTAAGGCACTGACACTATTCAAAGACAAGGAATGGTGAAGGTTTTTTATACGTACTCCTCCTCATATGCGCCTAGCTATTATCCTAGCTTTGTAGTGAAGTGAGAAGTTTATCATAGCTTTGCAGTGAAGTGAGAAGTTGTGGCTTGATCGAGTTTACGGTTCTCTTTGTGGTTGTGCAAGATGATTTGATGATTTCTGATTTGTTTTTAGTCATTTTTTTTCACCCTATGATATGCTCTTTTTTGTCCATCTTTGTATGTTTATTTTTATTTTATTCTGACACTGTTTCTGTTTTACATTTACATGTCATTTTATTCTTTTGCGTTCTTTCATGTCCGTTTTCTTATGACAAGATGACTAAATATTAATATGTTTTTTCTTCGCATGTATATTTTCATTTAGTTCGATAAATGACTAAGGCCGACTAAATGTAGCCACTGATTAATTTCATTTTCACCAATAATGGTAATAGTTAGCATGTTGTTAAACATTTTTTTATAATTATGCTTTTATTGTGATGTAGCCGAAACAATATGTCATCCAACACAGAAAACAATGCAATGGGGAGCTCATCAGAGAAGGATGAGGTTATTGAAGATTTTATGGATTTTTTGATGATTGCTTTTATGCGTGACCATATAAATGCGTCAAGTAGTAGACGACAGCAATGAACTTATCCATTCAAAGGTGATGATTACATCTTCAGTTTATTAAATAGCCATCCAGAAACAATCTTGGACATTATGCGAATGGATGCCCAAACATTCATTTTATTAAAAGACACCTTACTTCAAAATGGTTTTGTCAAAACTGAACATATGCATATCAGTGTTGAGGAATCGTTTGGAATTTTTTTATACACTTTCGCAGAAAATGACTGGCATAGACTACTAGCCGATAGATTTCAACACTCCACTAAAACTATTTTTTGGCACATCAAAATTATTATGCGGGCACTGTGCAAGCTTGCATCAACAGTTATCAAACCACGTAACCAAGACGAGATACCGGTAAAAAATGTAAATGAGAGGATGTTTTTTCCCTGGTTCAAGGTATAACTATATGTTTGTCTTGTGAGTTTCCAATAACAGTAAAGAACAATATATATATTTTTTAATGTTGTAAAAGTAATATCCAAGTTTGTTTTACATTTAATGTCAAACAAATATATTTCAAGTAGGATTGTGTCGGTGCTATCGATGGCACATTGGTGGATGTATGGGTCCTTGCCTCAAGACAAAATACATTCTGCAGTCGTAAATCTACGGTATCACAAAATGTACTCGCAGCTTGCAACTTCGACATGTTGTTCACATTTATTAATTCTGGATAGGAATGTAGCACCCACGACAACGCTATTTTAGTTGACTCTATTACAAAATCTAATCTATATTTTCCACACCCACCCTATGGTAAGTGTCACCAAATAACACATTGTACATTTTTAAAAAACATTTTTGTATACATGTATTTGACAGAGCATTGCCTATATTATTTACATGTAGGTAAGTAATATTTAGTAGATGCTGGTTTCATGAGCATGTCTGGATTTCTTGCCCCATTTCGTTCCCAACGCTATCACTTGCAAGGGTTCATGGCTGTCATCATTATGGACCCAAGAAATTGTTTAACCGTCGACATTCGTCATTATGTAATGTCATTGAAAGAACATTTGGTGTTTGTAACACGTCCGCGAGGGACCTCGTGCTACAGTTCATTGCCTATATTATTTACATGTAGGTAAGTAATATTTAGTAGATGCTGGTTTCATGAACATGTCTGGATTTCTTGCCCCATTTCGTTCCCAACGCTATCACTTGCAAGGGTTCATGGCTGTCATCATTATGGACCCAAGAAATTGTTTAACCGTCGACATTCGTCATTATGCAATGTCATTGAAAGAACATTTGGTGTTTGTAACACGTCCGCGGGGGACCTCGTGCTACAGTTCGGACTCTCGATTTTGTTTCACGGTTCTTAATCTGAACCAAAGAGTCCAAATCCGGAAAATCTTTTTGAGAAACAGATTTTTTGAAAAGAAGTGTCAAACATGGACTGCTTTGCCAGATACATAGTCGCCACCTAAATATTTTTAAATGGGGAAATTTAGGAAATCCTGACTCGGTGCCGAAGGCCACATGTCCGTCATCACCGGAGTTGTCTCGGCTCGGGAGCTTGGGTACGATCGGGGAAGCTATGAGCACCTCCTTTCGCCCGGTCCGAAGACCGGCCTCTACTAACCGTGATATCCAATTTTGAAAACGTTATGTGTTCTTTTTCCAATTATTAGCCTAGAATTACTATGTTATGCGCACAGCAAACAAGTATAGACTTGATTGCCTAATTTGCAAATAAACATTGCATATCCGTTTGTTTTGGAAAAATGTTTTGGAATTTGCTACTCGCAAGTAGGCTAAAATACGGATTTCAACGAGTTTTCCCAACTCAAACAATCCAACCTTCACCCACAGGCATTCAAGCGATTTTAACACATAAGCATCTAGCCACATGGTAAGCATACTGTCATGATAGCATTCACACACATGCGATATGCTAAAGCAGGAAAATACTCACATAGTACTCCGTGCCAAAACAAAGAACCCGTTAGCAATCAATGCATGATTCAAGTCCATGTTTAAATGTCTAATGCAACACATACAGGATGCAATCGAAGTAGGCTCGGCTAACCTAAGCATGGCATATGAAATGTGATCAATTGATGCACGTATTCAATTCAGAATCGAAATACAAATGCAGTTAGCGTGATGTACCAAGTCTGATGCATGCAATACGAATGCATGAATGCACGCATGCATTGCATAAGGTATGCTAATTTAAACGTGCCCTAATACTAACCATCAAAGTGGATAAATAAAAGGGAAGAAAGACGTGGGGTTGGAAGACATACACACCACTCACGCACACTTATTACAAATACGCCCTCACTCGGAGGGACCGAATAAATATTACAGTCTGAATAAATAACTAACTACTTAATTAATTATTACAGAACTCCTATTTAATTAACAAATTAAATGCAAAGGGAATGTGGCCACGGCCCCCGCCTCGGGATGCGCGAATGATGCATGCTTGACCCATATCGCTCGAAAACTCGCTGCCATAGCACTGTTGCCTCTGTTTTTCACTGCCCTGCTCCTCTAGGGACTGCCAAAGTCTAAGGGCATGCTCTCTGGATGTTGGGGAATACCACCGGCTGGGAGGGATGGCCACTGGCCATGGTAAATGGTCACCGGCCACTGATGAAGTTATCGGTCATTGATGGATTGCCGGTCAGCACTGTATTTAACCGACCGGCCAAAGATTCCTGCAGAACCTGCAATTGGCAGCAGCAGAGGGCAAGCAGTGTATGGCATGGAATTTTTAGGCAAATGTATGCATGGACACACTCCCTATCATATAATGGACTCAAGGGAGCATGGCCCTCGACCCTCGGGCCACCAATCACGCATTTCAATGCATGATGGCCCAACTGTTACACTTTTACCCCTGACAGACTCGTTGGGCTGAAAATTTGGAAGGCCGACCCAGGCAAAAGTTAGAGAAAGAGAAAAATACAAAAAAGAAGAAAAAGAAAAATGCAAAAAGAAAAGAAGAAAAAAAATAAAGAAAATGAAAAGAAAAGATGAAAAAGAAAAGAAAAGAACAAAAAGAATTAAAGAAAAGAAAAACA